>CM043020.1:15111697-15177599 GCA_023690525.1 Holotrichia oblita | reverse complement strand
ATTGTC
This sequence comes from Holotrichia oblita, assembly GCA_023690525.1. Taxonomy (NCBI): domain Eukaryota; kingdom Metazoa; phylum Arthropoda; class Insecta; order Coleoptera; family Scarabaeidae; genus Holotrichia; species Holotrichia oblita. The sequence goes on along the minus strand of CM043020.1, from coordinate 15,177,593 downwards.
TGCGAGTTTAATTCATTTGGACGTAAGCGTTCTGGATACAAAACTATTGGCCTTCTGACCTTATGACAATTCTCATGAAACAGCGTAATTTATTGATCAAAGTTTTGACGACAGATTTCCGATTGCCTTTTTTTATATACTTCTCTTGTAATTGCAAAACATTTATTTATGTATTTAATCAATAAAACTTCTTCGGTATTGCGAAGAAACTTTTTAGATGAACTTTGCATCCCCGCCACACCAAACTGTTAGTTTTTAAGAGAGTTGATAGTTCCTACAACATTTGCTCATAGTTGCTGCGATCTCGAGACACAGCCGACGAAGTTTCTGAGCGCTATTCACTTCAGCTTCTCCGGCTTAAAGGTTGATCTACTTATTAAGATACCTTTACTATCAGCAGAGTTAAACCGCTGCTAAGAAATATATTGCCTCTTGCAGATTCTTGAAAAACATGTCTACGTCTGTGACTTAATATATTGTAAAGTCATAAATCTGACTAAAAGAGAAAAATTTCTCTTCGTTTTTCAATACGTCTCGTACAAGATGTTTCTAATATTCACACCTATTCCTAGACGGAACCAACAATAGAGTACTAAAATTTAATCTGCGATAATTTGCCGATAATGAGAAGAGTAATCGTAATAAATTCCGACAATGTTCGGCAGAACATACAAATCCACTCCACTTGGCTTGACATTATTATTGAACATTCCTAGTGGTAATCAATTATGTAAAATATGCTGAATCGTCATATAGTGCATTATTAATGACGGCTGTGGGCGCGTAGGATATTGTCAGGACAAATCTGAGGTGAAAATTTTCTAATGAACCTGCTGTTAATTATTTATGGACATACTGGTAACAGTTTGCGGTCACCTACGATGTAATTCAGGCAGGTTGTAACGGTCATGTGCACTCGAAGAGAAGTTCTCGGTAATAATATACTTTATGGCACTCAGCCATTTTAAATTACCCATGGATGAAAAACTAGAATAGAGATTTTATTAATAATTATAGTGTAGTGTAGTGTTGCGAGAATCAATTTTCAACACACAGATACAAACCCAATGAAAGTGAAGAGTGTCCAAGAGTAGAAGAAATTCTGTTCCTTGCAATTTCTCAATAAGTAGGCATTCAATATCCTTCTCCTGCTGAAGTTTGGGAAAAAAGCTTCACTTAAGGTGTTACAAGAGCCGTCTTATACATGAATCTGAAAACTTTACGGCGATTTTTTGTAAGAACAGTAATGTCTGGTAAAACATGTTTGAGGTAATTTGAAGTAACCCTCAAATTGAACTGTATCCATGACATAGTTTTGTCTGGATTCACATCCTGTTCGACAAGATACCAGTAATGTTCTCTCCACTACACAGAAGCTATTCTAGTCATTGGCAGTATTGAAATCTGCTGAAACGTTTGTTTCTAAACCATTCAATAGCAGAATCTAAAATCCCTCCAAGCCTCTTAAGTTACCATATTTGTCCTGGTAATCGCCTGATACACATAAACGATTATATACAAACATGGTAGTTTCTAATTTATCCAATTTTAATAAATTATTTACGAAACAAATCCACCGATTCAATAAACTTATCACTATTGCCGCATTTGGGAATGTGCATGTTTAATTGTGTCAAGAACGTATATGTAAATAGTGTATAGTGTATAGGCAGGTGAACATAATATAATATAGGAGAAACCTACGGAAAAGAAACGTTTAATCAAGGCATTTGTTATGATAGGCACAAACGTATGTAATTAGAAACTGAATTGATCAATTTTAAGTAAGACGATGATAAATTTTTTTATTTTGTTCATTTAGGAGTGTTCCCTGTTATGAAAATAACTCGCACAATAAATAAACGCGAACGCACACACAGTCCAGTTGGAGAAAGACAAAGTAATTTCAGTTTGAAAACAGAAACTTTGTCCAATTTGTCACGGGTGGAAATAAAATGAAAAATAATACTTTCCGCCAGGTGGTCAGGGCTGGCGTCTCCGGGAAATTTTGAAGTGACCCAAGCGTAGAAATATTGTCAAGCATAGTGGAGGAATATAAAAATTCCGACGACGACTGTGTACGTTGAATAATAGAGAAGGCAATTGGGGGGATCAATTGTTGAAAAACAAACAGCATTGACCGCGTGTTATTTCGCCTTTCGTAAATCCCAACTAGAAACGGTAAGTGTCCGAGGCATGTACCCGCGGGCTCACTACATCACAGATTCGGGGCCTTCGGGACCTACCAACACACTCTTTACTACACTTACAATTCCACTTTCTCCTTTCTAAAAGTTCGCCTTGTTGTGCTATTCTGTTGCTCGTTATTTTTCCAATTCGGCTAACAGTTGCTGCTAAAGTTAATTTATTGTTTTTGGCGTAGACGGCGTGAGAAATTATGTTCAAAAGAGATCGGAAAGCTTAGTTGCCCGGCATAGATCATTCCATGCAGCTATAAATTCAGTATGTTTGGATCGACTGATTCAAAACATATAGTTAATCTCCCAGCACTTGCTCTAATATATACAGATTCGTTTACCTATGTGGAAAGAATTAACTCTCTGCCATGTAATGTTAAATTTTCTAAAATTTATCAACGTACAAAACCATCACAAGTTTTATATACTGTATGTGCAAGAAGGCAGGGTCTAAAGCAGCACAAGCGAATCTTGTCTTTATACTATAAGATATAGTTAAATTGAGTAATCCTCTTACACTGAAAGTCTGCGATTATCAATATTTGGGTTTTTCTATTAATAATTTTTTTTTTTTTTTTATGTGTGGTGGGTGCTTAGTTGCAGTGACTCCGTAAGCTGTATTACTTGTCTGGCTATCACGGCAACTCTTGCGGTGTAGTTTTAGTGTGTGTAAGTTGTGTTTAAATGGCTTTGTGACAGCATCATATCGCCTTTTATGATGCCGCGCTGTTAATCACTTTGCTCCCAACAGCGAATGGCAAGTCGATCCGGGATTAAACTCTCTGAAAAAATGTCACCGTCCCTCCAGAGAATTGAACCCCGGCACCTATCGTTCTCTCACAACAATAGTCAGCCGCCTAACCACTGCGGCCATCGACCCGTTAATTTAGTTAATTTTGGTGTTAACCGGATCACCATACTTTCTTCTTGTAAGCATTTCTTAAGATCTCGATAACTCTTATTAATTCTATTGGCGAAGAAAGCAGCGATCAATGATGGGTATTACTGCGCACTCTAAAATGTGAAAGTGGGTCTGTTAAAACTAGACGTCCATCTTGCAGTTATGATGTTGGATTTTTTTGAAATAACCTCGATTTTCTCGAAATTAAGTAGGTAATCAGTTATTTAGAATTCTTTCTTTGCCTACAATTTCACAACGACCTATAATATATAGGTCGTAGGTAGGTATAATAGGTTTATTGATGCCAAAAAGTATACAGAAACATAATCACCATATGAGGAGGATCATTCCAAATTGAGTCTAAGCCACTTAGAAGAAATTTAGACAAATAAAAAAAAAATTTATTGGGTTTAACACTTCTTTTATATATTAGAAATTGATCATATAGAAAGTGATAAAAATTTGATTTGTAAATAATAATTCTTTCAAATCATTCGTATGATAGAATACTGGAAATCGTATAATTAAATTTGGACAAGACGCATTTTGGCATGACATAGTGGATAAGGTGGTGTTTGGAATAACAAATGTAACTAAAAAGATGAGTAACAAGATATGTGAAAGAAATTTATTTGATAGTTTACAATATTATTTTAATGACACATTCGATTTTGTTCCTCAGATTCGTCTTTAAATTCACAAAAGCTAAAGAGCTATTGATCGGATGGATATGAGTTACTTTGGAATAACGAAACGGATGGATAAGACGCACTTTGCAATGGCTCTTAATTTTTAGGTCTGTTTATTATGTTATAAGAAGCGATTTGAAAGCATTAGTCATGCATTAATATAATAAGGCCAATATATACCATTAGTTTATGCCTTTAGCTAGAAATTTATAAAAAGTGGATAAGACCCTCTTTGGAATGACCCTCCTCATATATACTATCAATATAAAACAAAGGAACCAATAGCCAACTGTCAGCATTTGCTGTTCTTTCAGATATTAGGATATATCTTTTTGTTAGGCTTATGCAGGAGATTATCGGTTTACGTCATGTGGGATATGGTCACTTCCTTTATTCAGCTATATTGCTTAAACTTTAGTGTAAAGGTCTAAATACTATCGACAGCTGTATGGTATAAAGGTAGATCTATCTTTTTTTCTCAATTAAATGAATAACAGTTCGTCAGTTCAATTAATAGTTTGGTTATAATAACAATGCAAGTGACTTTATTGATACATATACTTACATATACATATGTGCAGAATATATCAGGAATCATTTACACATAAAAAAAAGAATCTATTGTCTAAGGCAATGAAAAGATAGGCAAAAAAACTTAGATTATCGTACAGTTCAATACAGTTACTACAAACTTACAGCATTACTACACAGTTACAGCGACTAAAGCAAACAACGTTAAGAGGAAAACAGAAGAATAAATAGCACAGTGATTAATAGTTGTACAGGTAACTAAGTGAAACCTAGTCTAAGTAGCAAGAAGTGCCTGTTTATAACTAGTTTTAAACATTCGTAGAGATAAGTGAGAAAATGAACATGCAAAAGGACATGCATGCAGGAACAGGGTTCACAACCTTACTAATTTGATAACAAAAACATCTTTTAAATGTCTCGATCTGATTTCGTGACGTTTCAATAGTATGTGTGTGACGAATATTAATATTATATATGTCCGTTCTCAATCTCATCTTCCTTAATAAATATGGAAGAATCATTAAAGTTAGTATTTTTAGTTAGTATTATCAATAGTTAATTCCAAAACTTTAGTCATGTCTACAACAGACAGACAATGTACGATTTCGAATTTTTAGTGTGATATCATTAACAGTTTGCAAAGCACGTCGTCTACCAAAAATAGTAACAGAGCACTTACCAGGATTAAGCTTTAGAAAGTGTTGCTCCGAGATAGCACGCAATGCCTCCAAGTCGTCATTAATCGTTTTTCTGCATTTTTCTGTCATCCATGAAGAAGGAGTGCTAAAGTTGACTATTCACTGGAGTAGGAGAGTAGGAAGTATAGATTGAGAAAATTATGGGGCCGAGAACGGAACCCTGAGGGACGCTAGACTCAAATACCGGATAGATTATCATCTATTGTGACACGCTGTGTTCTACCAGACAATAATTCACAAAAAATCTCACAGCACTTTCACCAAGACCTATCTATATACTTAATGACGAAAAGCATGTAGAATCTGATGGTTAATTGTGTCGAAAGCTTTGGAAAAATCTAAGGCAAAGAAGAGAGTAATTTTATTTACATCAATTTCCTTGATAATGTCATCAGCAATGCATGTAGGAGCAGTTCCACAACTACCATTTTTTTCATGGAGCTAGGCTGAAACTTAGGTAGAATATCATTTTTGATAAGATGGTCTGATAATTGAGTCTCTATAATACGCTCAAGAATTTTCGAGATCCTAGGGAGTATAGTAATAGGACATAGATCTTTTAATTTAAGCACTTCACTTGTCTTTGGAACAGGAGTAATCAACGCTTTCTTCCATAAATGACCGAGGAAATTTAAAGTTTCAGGCTCTATCGAGCCATGGTTTTGAATAGAGCGCGAGTAGACTAATTTTTGTTCATCCTGTATAGTTACCAAAAAACTACGAGTTCAATCCTGTACAAATATATAACTTCGATAAAATTTCTTTATTAATATTTAAAGTGTAATGAAGTTACTTAACAATAGAATAAATAATTATGAATGATGTACCAGGAAAGATGCTTCGGCAGAGTTGATTTATTGAAATCTTCCCTCATGTAAGAAATATAAACGATTATAATGACGATGATTTACAAATTTTATGAATATTATTAATTTTTTTTTTTGACACCGAAGTGTATTATTTTCTTGGTGTAAGTAAATACAATAATGCAAATTTTTCCCAAACGCCAATTAATTAAACATATTTTTTTTATAAAAATATGCCGTCCCGAAGTGGAGTCGAACCACCATGTAGGGCTATCGCGGCTCTACCGCATACCGATGCGACCACCGGGGGCTTCGACTACACAAGTAAACTTCGCAAATATATGCGAACGAGATGTTATAATGACCTAGGATAGGCAACATTTTTGACACCGAAGTGTATTATTTTTCCTGGCGTAAGTAAATACAATAATGCAAATTTATACAAAATAATTGCAATTTTTTTTATAAAAAAATATGTTTAATTAATTGGCGTTTGGGAAAAATTTGCATTATTGTATTTACTTACGCCAAGAAAATAATACACTTCGGTGTCAAAAATGTTGCCTATCCTAGGTCAATATAACATCTCGTTCGCATATATTTGCGAAGTTTACTTGTGTAGTCGAAGCCCCCGGTGGTCGCATCGGTATGCGGTAGAGCCGCGATAGCCCGACATGGTGGTTCGACTCCACTTCGGGACGGCATATTTTTATTAAAAAAAAATATGTTTAATTAATTGGCGTTTGGGAAAAATTTGCATTATAATATTATTAATTATTGACAATAATGAGTCACACGCGTCTTTGGAGGCAACTACTTCTTGTAAAGGAAATGAGCAGCTGTTATTATTTTTCCACTACACATTACTCTTCAATCGCCATGATTTCATGCGCTTGAAAAATAGCTACCATCAAACAGATTTCACAACCAACACAAATGAATGTTCTTACAATAAAAAGACAACGTTACAGATGCTTTCAGCGAAATTGAAATCTGGCTCTCCATAAGTTAGTTTGCTCTCTGACGATAATTTTGTCCCAGATTAAATACCAGTTATACCAACTACCTTTAATGAGAACAATGATGAGTTCGACACTCTAGCCGAGGGAAATAATATTGTAAACGTCAGTGCAGTTCGATTTGCATTCGCGCAATAAGCGAGATTCCGGTCATTCCCATCATCGACTAGTTGAAGATAAAAATTGTGTTTAATTCTATTTTGTATGATTAGTAATATTTATAGCAATAATGTTGTAATTTATAACTTTTTTCTTCTTCTTCAGGACTTTGTTTGACTTTGTGGTAAAAAAGATTTTGTGTGATGTGCTCCCTCTAGGGGTCGGTTTTGAGATCACTATCAAACGTTTGTTGTGTACAGCACAAACAATTTGAGTTCAATTCAACAGCCGTTTAATGGTATGGTATCGTAGAAGAATTACGATCAATACCATATTTACACACATAAAATACACAGCAAGAGTTGCAGTGCTAATCCGATAAGCAATACAGCTTGGAAAGGACTAAAATCTCCAGAGATGACCAATCCGAAACAGGGAAAACCTAAAATTGCTTCAGAATAGTGTGTGTACATAAATATTCACTAACAATGCTCTTAAATGAGAGTCAGAACTCTAGCTATGAAGAAAAGGACTAGTAAGGAATGGCGTTGAAACACAAAATGTTTTGCTGTAAGCCCGAAAATAAAATTAAAACACAAGCCCAAGCGATTCTAATTTTTCCATGGAAACTGGTAATATTTCTGGTAAACTGAATTTTAGTAATCTCTGATGAAGACAACACATTTATATTTCCCACTGTTGAATATATTTTGTTGAAACAATAATTAGCATTTTACCATAAAAAAAGTGAAAACATTTTCTATTGATATGAGATTGACTTGTTTAAATGGGATCCCAATTAAAATTGTGGGTCATGAATGATCCGAGGATTGAAAATATATTCCTCTTTTGTTTCTGGATTATTACGAGTATTGCTTTTGCAAGCAATAAAGACGCTACCATGGTAGATATCTTCCTGCTAAATATACATCAGAATTTATGGTATCGTAATAGAATATTCCGGTTTTTATCAAGTTTTACCGCGCAAGGTATTCATATTAAGTATTCAGAGCGATGCAGAAAGGCACAGGGACAGTTGCGACTCTCCTGATGATATTTATTTTCACGTTTGCAGACTGCACAGCTCGTGAAAAGGCGGCTGTGTGACGGATTTCATGACTCCGGAGGGTGTCCTCAATTCTGGTGCAGAATTCAGTTAGACTATTTCGAAGTATGCACAGTCGATATGCACTCATGTTATATTCGGACAGTGAATAAAATTTTTAAGATTCATTCTGAGGGTGTCTTTCCAAATGGCGGCGGCAGTAAAATTCTTATTAATAAAATGAATTTTGCAGTATGCGGTCGAACTAACTCGTATAGTGTAATCTGTCAGTTTTATGTTAAACTTTAGCGTCTATATACAGTAAGTTATGCAAGGATATGTAGTTAATCGCTTGAAATACTCAAACTCAATACTCTGATATTATTTTATCTAAAAATATTAGGCATAGCTATGTATAAATTAAAGACAATCAAATGTGACTCGAATTCGTTTTATTTGATACAGAAAACGTTAGCTGGAAGACGTTGATTCGTATATCGTCGCTTCGCGGTTGATTACAAGCGCCATTAAATGAATAGGCTGCGGTACTCAACGGTAATTGACACATCCGGAAGGAAGCGGAAAACGGGACAAGCTCCGTCGAACGGAAAAGCCTCCAGTAGAGCGCGGTGCATTGTTTTCTATCTTCTTCGCCGTTGCTTTCGCGTCCGCCGCCGCCGCCACAGCTACTCGGTTGCAGAGATAAGCAATTTTCTCGGCTCGTGATTGGGGATTTACTCCAGGGGATAAAAACTCCATCTACAAATGAACAGCCGTGACAAGAGCTATAATTCGTCCTCTAGATGAGAGAGCGAAAGGAAGATGGGGAAACGTCGGAGATTACTTCGGTAGCTGTGGTCATATCTCTAATAAGAGGTTACATACGCGTATATAATATATAACCACTTACATATTTACCTCGGTATAAAATACATTGTGCCTTGTTAGATTTTTCGTCATTGATTAGAAACGCTTACAGGAAAATTTTTAGATGCGATGCTGCTAGTACTACCGCAATTAGAGAAAATACATACACAGAAAATCAGATTCCGACTCCCTAAGAGGTTCACGCTTCCTCATCATAACTACAATAGCTTTAAACCTTATAAGAAAGTAATCAGAAGCCAACTACGAGTACATTGGTACTATTGGTAGCAATTATATTGATAAGGATCATATTCGCCGACGTTTATTGCCAACAATTTAATGCTATAGATTTGTTGGAGGAATTTAAAATTTTGCTTTTAATTTTTAAAAGTGATTCAATAGCAAATAATTTGTTTCTAGCATCTGTAGCGTGTAATTTTGAATTTAGATACAGATTCTACATTTGAACTTAGTAGGTGTTTCTCTGCCTGAGTTTGGCCTACATTTTGTCAATAAACTTGCAAAAGATCCAGCTCTACTTCAAGATCGAACCAAGAAAATTCTGTTTCGCATCCATTTGGCAAAAATAATGAAAAGAGCAATCCAAAATGGTGAAAGATGGAAGCATAATTGAATTAAAGTAAAACATTGATTTAATGGCATTAATGTTTTAATATAATTTCCAGAATGTGGTCGCCGCGGTACATGCTGGTATATGGCGTAATCCGAAGGCCAATTCTGACAGTTCGCAGCGTGGCATATGGCGCCATCCTGCTGTAGCCACATGTTCGCAAAATTAATGCCTTCCATTTCAGGCAAGAAAAAGTTAGTTATCATGTTTCTGAAGGCTCAATCAATGATGAACCAACGATTGCTCCAAATGGTGACTTTTTCTGGGTGTAATGGTATTTCGACGATAGCTTGTTGATAATCGACGCTCCAAATAAGGAAATTCTGTTTATTGACACCTAGCCATTTAACCAAAAGTGTGCTTCATCAGTGAACAACATTTTTTAAATACAATTTTGGATAAATAGCAATGTTTCCTTCAGCCCATTCACAAAATATACGGCGCGAAGGATGATCCTGTGGCTTGTTGAATCTTGAAAGCATTTAAACCAAGGTCTTTACTCATAAAGTGGGATGCGTATTATCCTTTAGAAGAGAAAACGTATTACAAAAACGATCCATAGTTTCTGGAATTAATTGCTCTGATCGACGATTGTGAGCACTATAAAATGCACGTAATACCAACCAAGCTTTGCAAAATTAATTTGAACAATTTGTGTGTGGATTGCTAAACTAAACTAACCTGCAAACAACCGAAAACTGTCAAATTGACTGTCACAGAAAACAGCCAATTTAAAATTCTCCGCCTTAAAAAAAACTCGTTACATTCAATTTAAATATTTTGTTTATGCTGTTCTGTAATTGCCTATGATAGTTTTGAACTAAGGTTTGATTATTATATTATAAGTATAGATGTTCAAAAGTTCCCACAGTAAATTTTCAATAATATTCCTACGAAAATGTTGTTAATGGCTATAGTGGTGGGAAATGAATTGTCTTCAGATGCTGGAATATTTTTATTTTGAAATTTTGAGGCAAGATTTCATAAAAATTATTGATAAAAGGAAATTGCTGTACCAACTATCATAATGTTGCTAAAGTAATGACATATTTCGAATTTTAAAACTGAACACATTTGATGCAAATTTTAACCTTAAGATTTTTTCCATTTCTTCTTCTTAGCGTTCCTAATCAGGAATATTTCAATAACTAGGCAGCGGGATGTAAGTTGCTACTGTAATTACCATTTGTTAATTAGTTTTGTGGTTTTTCAAAAATATTGCATCAAAATTTCGAAAAGATTTACCATTGCCATATTTAGACAGAACATTCTCCCACTATCCGCAGGTCTAGATATTAATCTGCAGTAATTTCCAGATATTTCTTGGGACTCCTTTAGTCAGAGATATTTTTTTCCCTAAGCTGTACTATAAACCGTTCCTGAAATAAAAAAAAACTTTATTTTCAGTATTTTTCAGGACGTTCGAAGAATCATACGCTAAACTTTAGAGGCAACTAATTTTATTATCATTTTAATACAAATACATTTTGTTATAATTTTCTCTGCGTAGGATTTTTAGCTGGCCAGTGATCCTTCCCATCGAAGCGCACCTCGGATAAGACATTACTATTTCGATGTGGAATGACAGTACGGATTCTTGGTACCACAGCAGAAGACAATAAGGGAATTGTAATGCGTCGAATAAAGTTTAGTTATGTAATTCCTGATTCTGCCAGTTTGTAGAGCAACCAGGCATTTACTACTGATCCGTTGACACAAAACCATACTAAGGGCCAATACCATATGTTACTTCTTATAGTGATTCTATGGGCTTTCCTAAATTGATCAAATAGCCTCCCATTCCAACATTGCCCTCAGTAATAATTGGTGGTTGGGGTATGTCTATTTTTCCCTTTGATACAGACCTGTATCTTTGACATTTAGATTTTGTTTCAACCAGTGTATCAGGTCTATTCGTGGCTACTGTTACCTGATTGTTGTCATGCCATCGGTATAGATATTTATCATGGAATGGATCCTCGAGAACTCTTCCTTAAATCATTTAGAGGATCTTTTCTATTCGACCTGATCGAATAGTACCGGTGACGTACAATTTGTCTTTCTTCATCTCTTCCAGAAGTGACAGAGAACTAAAATAGTTATCTAATTATACATGGTTCTCTTCTGGAAATCCGGTCGTCCCAATACATTTTTCTTGGCTTTCGTATAATTTGAAACGTGCACAATAACAACCTTATTTAGGCTCCAGAATTAAAACCCGAATCTAGTGGGTTTGCCTTTTATAAACTGTTTAAAATTATGTCTACCGTCATGAGGCTCCATTGCTCCCGAAATTGCTACATTATGTACATCTGCTTGTGTTTGCCAATACATTTTCCAATTCGGTAATTTATTATATCCAGAAACAATGAAACATTGTTGAAACCATTTTGTACATGTTCTCAACAATGACTCTGAAATTACTATCACCATATGTATGTTTTGCATACTTCTCGCTTTCTCTGCAAATATGCTGCAGTCGTTCGTCACCCCAAAAGAGCTGAAGGAATTGCAACGGTTTGCATCTTCCATAACTTCTGTGCGCAGTTCTATCTCCTTCCATATTCTTTTTTTTTTTTTTTTTTTGGTAGGGGTATGGTAATTTGGATATTTTTAAAATTTTTGAACGTATTTGTGACAGGGGAACATCATCGTCAGAATTCGAAGACTGACACTGAATGCTTGTTGCATGCATTTTTTTTAAATTTGTTTGACGTTTGGAATATGATAAATCAGCATAATTATTTTCCAAGCCACGTAGACGATCCGTGAATGGTGTTTTTGAAATAACAACGTCATGCTTTTCATGTTTTTTTTTAGCCAATATTCCTTTATCTAAGTCCTTAACGTCATTGTCCATTGTTCATCCATGCATCATCAGGTGCATTATCTTGATCAGTATCCATTATATAAAGTAAAGTCAATTCTTTCAGCATCGGCAAGTACGTCGTCATCGTCTGTTTCCTCCAGTGCAGTTAGCAACTCTTTAGTTGTCAAAGGTCGTCTAAATAAAAAACGAAAGAATCTACTAAAATAAAAAAAAAGTATTGCGTAAAACCTAGCGTATAAAGATTCATACACTAGTGTTTAGGGTCTTATGGTAATGTTACTAAATTTGATTAGATAGTCAAAAGTTTGGTTATGTTTACTGTAACTATTTAGCATACCAGCAACATAATTCACAAACACATTTCAATGATATATAAAAAGATAATAAAATGTCCACATAACTGCACTTATATTCTGATAATTTTGACAAAGGTGCATTACTTCTTTTTTCGTTTGAAGACAAATTTCTATTTTCAAAATATCAACCAGAGGTTGTAATCTAGTTGGCACCATCTACATTCATAAAAGACTAACAGCAACATATATAATACCGTCATGAAGATACCTATAAATGTGTATGAAATTTTAGACGATAGTCTTTAATGGGTTACGGTGGCAAGCTTTGCAATAACTTTGGATCATTTAAGACGTTTAAGTGCACAATCGTTAATTTGTAATATTTGTTATAAATAAAGCATAACTTAAACATAAGCGTAGAATGAAACGCATAAAACAACACATTGTTTTGAGAAACATAATTTAAAAACCGGCATAATCTTAAAGACAACCCTGCGTGAGGTATGTAGATTCCTAAAAAAAGGACAACGCTTTCTTTATATACTTTATCTCTAACTACATACTATTTGTACTGAAAAAAACTACAAACTTTGTATTACAACTTTTTAATTATAAATTAAAAAAACTTCTGACATCAAATCTACACTTATCTTTGAGTTTAATTACATGCATGGTATCAATTTCTGATGTAGATTTTAAAAAACTTAGCTTTTGCATGTGACCGTGATACCAATTATTATTAGTTATATTGGTTAACAGAAATGAATTTGGTTTAAGAAAAGTCATCAACAACTCCTGTTTTATTTTCCATTAGTATTAAATCTAAAAGCTTGATATAGCAACTACAACAGACATATAGCGAAACGTGTCAGTGGCATAACAGTCATATTCTTTCACTTACAACTAATAGATTTTTTTGAGTCAATGATTTGAGCAATTAACTTTGATCTACTTAAAATAAATATTGGCTTCATCACTGCCCTACACTAAAATGTAAATTTCTCCAAATATTTTTATCCTACATTAAAAACACCATTCATTGAATTAATAAATATTTCATGTTGATATATAACTAATACGACCTACAAATAAAAATTGCAAAAAAATACTATAAAGTTATATACGTACCTTCTTACGTCTGTAGATTAATAAACCTTAGCAACAATACCAAATTAAATGCTCTTTGACACTATGTAGCATATCAGTTTCCATGTTTTGCTTCAATTAATTTTAATTGTATACAAAATTACAAAACAATCTTATTTTGAGATGGCATGAAAAATAATCGTAATTTCCAAAGCGCACTTCAATTATTTATAACTATACATAAATATTTTATCGGAGAGGTACATACTTTAGATATAGGAGTACCAAAGTTTAAGCACGTTTTTATTTTAATACAAAAGATGATTAGAAAATTATTGCATAAATTATTACTTACTACTACCTTAACAATACTCGTACGATACAGTCATTTTATTTTGTATACTGATTTGCACAACGTACACTATTTTACATAACCATAGCCTTATCTAGCACATATACCGAATTAAAATTACTAATTGGCCGTATCAATATCCGCGATAAGTATTAATTGCATATGAAGCAGTCAGCCCTAGAATAAATACCAGCACATAAGGTATATATCTAAACGTACTCTTTCCGCTAGATGGTTTAAGTATTTTTTTCAATGTGTTCAACTTCTTTTCTGTATACGGTGGATACCGCATGGACTGCAGTTTCTCTCCAAATTTAGCCAAGCTTCTAATAAGAACACTGCGTTTATGAACAAATGTATCAAAAGAAAATTTACCGTGGTAGCATCCCATTCCGCTCTCGCCAACACCACCAAAAGGTAAACTTGGTAAGCTTAGGTGCATAATGGTATCATTAACACAAATTCCTCCACTGGATGTTCTATCTATGATTTCGTGAGTTACTTCCTTATCTTTTGAGAAAATGTATAGAGCCAAGGGTTTTTCGTGTGAATTTATGAATGTAATTGCTTCGTTGACATCACGAACACTAACTATAGGCAAAATTGGACCGAATATTTCTTCCTGCATGACAGCATCATCTCCATTTACATCTATTAAAATAGTTGGTTCGATATATTTTTCCTGGGCATCTGTTTTACCTCCAACTGCAACTTTTCCACTGTTTAGAAGTGCAGATATTCGCTTGAAGTGCTTATCGTTTACTATTCTGCAATAATCTTTAGATAGTTGAGGATTCTCGCCGTAAAATTTTTTCAATACCTTCTTGGCTGCTTCTACAAATTCTTCTTCCACTTCTTTGGTGCATAAAATATAGTCAGGTGCCACACAAGTTTGTCCAGCATTAATACATTTTCCCCATAGAATGCGATTAGCAGTAACATCCATATCAGTCGATTTATCGATGTACACTGGACTTTTTACCTCCTAATTCCAAAGTAAGTGGTGTTAAATGTTTATTTGCAGCTGTGTGTACTATTCTAGCCACATATGAGTTACCAGTGTAGAATATGTAATCGAATCTCTCCTTTAACAATTCAGTAGTTTCCGGAATCCCTCCGCAAATCACCGGATAACATTGGTTATCCAAGTATTTAGGTATGGTTTTACCCAGAAAATCCGCTGTTGCTTCCGATACCTCAGAAGGTTTTATAACTACGGCATTACCCGCTGCGATAGCCGCTGCAAACGGAAGAAGTGGCAATTGAATTGGATAGTTCCAAGCTCCCATTACTAACACAACGCCATAGGGGTCCTTGTATATTAATGCGTCGTCTGTTAAATTCACTAGAGGCTTGGCGGCTTTCTCTGGAGCAGCCCATTCTTCTAAGTTATTTATGAGAGATATGGTCTCATTTTTAACTATGGCTATTTCAGTCAGTACGGATTCCATATTTGATTTGTTCAAATCTTTCTTGACAGCGGCCAACATTTCTTTTTCGTTTTCGTCCAACATTTTAATTAGATTTTTTAATTGGTATTCTCTGAATTTTAGCGATTTGGTACGGCCAAGCTCAAAAGCAGTACGGGCCTTTCGGACAATTTCACTTGGAGACGATGCCATTTTCTTTCCTATAAAAAATGATAAAAAAATGCAGATGTAGATAATTTTATTAAAAGAACAGGTTATAAATGTAGCTTTGTTCTTTATTAATTTAAGTATATATAAAGATGTATATATAAATATATAATCACTAGTACTATAGATAAAAAATTACCTGTATTATTTGTTAGCTCGTCAACCAGCAAACTCAGTAGCACTCGTTATTACTGTTTTAAACGAACTAAATATTTAAACTCAAATGTTACAGCAGATATTGTTATCTTATCGTGTGTTTAACCGATGATTGGGCAAAATTATTGTCGTCCACGCTGAGCTGTCGTATTTTAGGAACGACGTTCAAGTGGAATGTATTCACTAAACCTTTTTTGCGTATATAGAAGCACGAACTATTTTTTAATCGTTAGTTTTAGATATGCCATATATACATATATAACCAGTAGATGCACAAAAACTAATTACCAGACACTTGGTCATGCGTACATACAGGTCAAAGTACATTAAAGAATCATAGTTGTTATTAAATAAAATGTTTGAACTATATTTAATATCTGTCCCACTCGCTCTTTAAGTCTATAGTTGCATACATACATATAGTGTGAGGCATTATAGCGTCAAAGCTCCATATATCCATGAATATTAAAGATATCACAAAACGTTATGTACAAACATCATAGACAGTCTTAAGCTACATATTTTAAAATTATTTTCATATATACAGAGTGTTTCATATTGCAAGGTGACCCAAGGATTCTTAAATGGAACACACTATATATTATTTCAAATATAGATTAAGCATATCTTCCTCATTCCTTCGATGTAAGGTTTTATTGAGTTATACCGAGTAGTTCAGAAGTTATGGTCAATTTTGTCTGAAAATAATTACGTGTTCAATTTCCTGTGTATTCCACACGAAACAACTTGAAATTCTTTCTGTGCTGGAATGACTTTTTTATATTGTTACAGTTTCATAGGAAAGTGATATTTTGCTAATATTCCGAAATCTGTCTACGAGGCGATTCAAAACGCAAATGCATTATCTTCCCATCTTATTTAAATGGAACACTCTGTATTTTATAATAAGAAAGGGAAGGACACTGTATGCAGTTTCATTTTTATTAACCACTCCCTATATCTAAAATCGATAATTTCTGAGATATTTAATATTTTCTTAACGAAAGGCGAGTTTTTTCAAAACAATTGTAAGATATCAAATTAGTCATGAAAAAAATGACAGTAAAATGCCATTAAATCATATATTGACATAAACTTATTAAATTATCGGGTCGATAGCCACAGTGGTTAGGCGGTTGACTATCGTTGTGAGAGGACGATAGGCGCCGAGGTTCAATTTTCTGGAGGGACGGTAACATTTTTTCAGAGAGTTTAATCCCGGATCGACTTGCCATTCGCTGTTGGGAACAAAGTGATTAACAGCGCAGCATCATAAATGGCGAGATGATGCTGTCACAAAGCCAATTGAACACAACATACACACACAAAACTACACCGCGAGAGTTGCAGTGATAGCTAGACAAGCGATACGGTTTACGGAGTCACTGCTACTAAGCACCTACCACATTAAAAAAAATGCAACACAACTGCAAAATGTTAAACTTATACCGGTAATTAATATTTAATTATTTAAGCCAAATGTTCGGGATATAACGGATTTCACAATAAATGTTCAAAATGTCCACCAAAAAGACCAAACAACGATGTAGCCATTCTTTCACTAATCGATTTACATTTCTTAACATTTCTACATACAATCTACATATTAATACACGAGAAATCCTGCATCGACAAGGTATCAGGCAAAAGGCTGCCGAAAAATACTGTGTAAAAATTATGCCTCACCCTCTATGTAGATATGTATATTTTATTTTACCACATGGTTCTATTCTACAAATTTCCTATATACATGTTTTAGAAACAGTTCTAATAGCACTGGTCAAAGAAATGCCGTTGCAAAAATGGATATTTCAGCAGCACAATATAACCATTCGAAAAAGTTATATGTCAATAAACAATACCATAGTATGAAAGAATTAAAATTTCGAAAGAAGGTGTTGGTATGAGGCTTCATTGACCAAATAGATAAAAACATTTTGAAAGTTACGCTACATTTAATTTATTAGTCTTATGCATACGTGTTGCAAAACTTACTGCATTTCTTATTGAGTTCATTTGTGAGCATATGAGTGTCTTTAATGTGAACGAAATTGATAAGAAAAATTTTGGTGCCACTTTTGTAAGTTTGTACAACGGTACAACTTTTCATACAATTAGAACATGTTCACCTAGATTTGTACAAGTATCATTTTTGATGATAATTTTGTGCTGTATAATTGGCGAGTTTTCTTGTAAGTACAATAGTCAAGAAAACTCCATACAAAAATAGTAGCTTAAAAATTATTTTTGCAAAGAACTAATCGTCGCTGATTTACAATTAAAAACCGTTAGTGTTACGGTGACGCCCAAAATTCTAAAATTCATTTCTGATCATTTCTTGACTCCAACCTGAAATTTTTCAGTATTCATTCCTTCTCCTCTCAATTCCTCCTAATTCCAAACAATCTTTGTCGTATTATACGAGTATATATTGATGATTTTATTTAGAGAGTAGTTTCGTATGTGGTAGCTGTAAATTTTTTATCCACTCTTTCCACCCTTATTTCTTTGCGAGCACTGTTTCTTTTTACGTTTAGAAAACTGACATTTGGACTAACATACGTTAAGTTCCAATTTGCACAAATGCAAGAAAGGAGGATTTGAAGCGCTCTTTATGTAAAGGGTGTCTCATTAATTATGGAAAACATTTTAACTGTAAATACTACGTGTCAAATAATGACCATTGACTAAAAATAGCCTTATTCAAAATGGCACCGTTTTCGAGATGAAGGTCTTCAACGTTCCAGAAAAAAAAAATGACTATGTTGTTTACGTAGGAAGTATTGAAGAATAATCGAAAAATTGTCCTCAAATTACAATCCCGCCAGTGACGTAGAATTTGAGTGTTGGCCTACGCGGATTTTTGCTATTTAAACTATTTTTAGTCACAAATCCTTCCGAACTTTTTCGTTTTTCTCGAAAACAAGGCATAATACGAAGTGTCTACAAAAGGAGCTTAATTCTGGCATTTTAACTGGTCTATTAGGTGCTGCTAATTTCGTGCTTGTAAATCGAAAAACAAAATAGTTGTGTTGATGTTAACACAAGGGGATATTATTTTCTCTCTGCTGTAATTTTGCCAACAAGTAGATTAGCTTAAAGATGAAAAAAAAAAACGATTTTCAGACCTTCATCTCGAAAACGGTGCGATTTTGAATAAAGCTATTTTTGATCAATGATCATTATTTGACACGTAGTATCTCCAGTTAAAATATTTCCCATAATTAATGAAGCATCCTCTATATATGAGTGATATTATCCGAGTACTTGGATGTACTTGTATCATTGGGCTATCTTTTAAATCATCATACTTTTCAGCTATTTCTTGAGGACCGGAACCAGAAGACATAAAACAGGCAACACCAAGCGATTGTGAAACCGTCAACATAAATTGAAATATTTGGAGGTAATGGATATGAAAGATTTGGAAAGTGACCCTCAGGAGGACACTAGTTTTTCTCTCAATTATCAAAATGGTAAATGTAGCCAATAGCATCAATGGTCAGAGACGATATTTCCAAAACCATTAAGAATGAAGCAAGAGACTCCTAAATGAAATCAGAACTTGAACAAATTGCAACTTAAACTTGTGATTGAAACTTATTATTGTAGATCATCATGGCTAGCGCCACCTTTAACTCTAAATACATGTACAGTATACATGAACTAGTCAGTATTTTGAAGCAAATTTTATTTACTTTAAGAAGATGAAGGTGGTAGACTGGTAAATATTGATAACGTGGAGGCTGCTCAGAAATTTATAAAGAATCAATCGTAGAAGATTGAATCCAGCGAGTTTCTCGTAGAAATTGGTGGCAGGACAAGTGTACAGCCTACACAGAACATGGGAACTACAAATCTGACGTTGGTAAGTGACGCGTACGTTTGTCCTCATTGGCTGTTCTTGCCTGCACTATTTGCAAAAGATCCTAAAACGTTATTTATAAGTTGATGCATACATTTCGTTAATTAGGTAATGGTTGCACCTTTAATCCCGTATCACCCGCAGTAATATTCCCCGAAAAGTAGATAGTGTAATACCCAGCCAGGTATATCATTTGCTACAAAATAGGACTTGAAAAAACCCCCAGTATATTTCTATCTCCTTTTTGCGAATAGCTTCGTTTGTTTCGCGAAACTGTCACATATTTATCAATGCAAAAGTAAGAAAGGACCAACTGAAAACCGCCAGAGATATATGAAGATAGATCTCTTGCGGTACATTCGCATTTTATTTCCTGCTAGATACGTTTTTACCTCAGCGTCACAATGTGATTCATTTCAAATGGTTTCTTTTCCTATATTATATAATCCAACTCATACACTCCAGTATTAGTAAATGGATGTCAAAACTAACTTACTCCTTAAAATATACGAATCAAATTAATTGATGGTAATAGTTTTCTATTTATAGAAAGAAATAAAGAAAATCCTGCACACAACTGTACAATTTATTTTATAATTTGGCAACGTGGAATCCATTTAGAAGCTTGACACATTAGGAGAAGCATGCGAACGTATATTTCTACTCAGTTGTCATGGAAGACGATATACTACCATTGTTATAAATAGGTAATTACAGTTGCCGACCGAAGTGACCGCACCAACCATTAGAACGTCTGCCTGGCCACTAAGGAGATGTCACTCTGCTGTTAATTATTGCATCAAGCGAATTAGAACGACGGTTTGTACCTATCGATGTTTGACCGTATCAAATCCAGCGGTTCTAAGCGAAATTTAATTCCGTCTCAACGTAGACGAAAGAAAAATGTTTTGTATACATTTAGTCATATTTAATAGTCTAAGTTAATAATCTACGTGTTAATTCTAAGAGAATATTATGCAGTTTTAAACTACATAAAACCACCTAATTAGTATCAGACGTACGTTCAAATTTATTATTTGGTTTGATTTTGATACTAAACTACATCAGTCCCACATAATGTATGGCAGCTTTGGGATGTGTTGGAGAGTAGACTTTGGATACATGCGGTTAACGTGTTCACACGACATTATATCACACAGGCAAAATTATGGATAACATGAGCGTTAATTTAGCTAGCGAGAACTTTTTAATATAGATGGATTAACCATAGTTCTATCCATCTTGATACTCGATACTAAATTGAAGCATATCTACAGTTGTCGGAATTTTATTTTCGTTTTACCTAACGCACTAACCAGTGTACATGGCTGTAAATTGTACAGGGCAGGTATAAAGTACAGACGTAGCAATATGATGAATTTTAAAGTTTTGAGTGACAATAATAAATTTTGAGAAAAAAGATGAAGCTTGCATGGCATAAGTTAAAAAAAAACTGAAGAAGTGATTGCTTTATTTGTGATCTCAGTTTGCTTGTTGATTCTTTAATATTAGTGGTAGATATAAGTACGTATACTAGTTCTATGCTTAATGACTGTCAACTTGGTACTTACGAACATATTTAGGGGCAGTGGCAATAATCTCAGGACAATCATCTAGATTGCCGATATAGTGGTGTGGCTGAAGATTGGCACAAGTCGCCATCTTGGAACTAAATTATATAAATACCATATTCACGAAAATAACAGGACTTTGCCTATAGTCCACTACATTACCACAACGTACCGATTCCCCTCTTCGGCTTACTACTATTGATTGTATTACAAAATCAGCTGAAATTTGGAAAAGTTTACACAAAAACAACTTTGTTACATAATATGTGAAACAAGATTAGGTAAACGAGCTTATCTGAACTTATTTCGAAATAAATCTGTCAAATGTGACAAACTACTTGACGCAGCTACTATAAGGCTGGCCGTTGGATTCTCACATATACATAGATCATGAAACTGAATGCTGCTGCTTATAGCTTATACCATGTCGACCACGGACGGACATACTCAGGCTTCCTGTCATGTTTGTGAAGTTTGTTGAGAGTAAAGACACGAAGTAAACTCGGTTACACAATGTCAAAATATTGACACGCCAGTTGCAACCAACGTATAAGCGGCAAATTTACTAGTGAGGTGTGCCTCAGTGCTTATAGAAGTTAAAGATAAAGACATACAGTATTTAAATTCTTAAAAGATATAAAAGGGTACAGTGGGAGAAAATAGTAACCTGCCGGTGTGCAAATTAAGAAGGCTTCTTACTCAAACCTGTAAGTCCCATGAATTTGTTAATGAATGCCATAAAATCAAAGCTTTTCACAATAAATTAGTTAAAAGAGAGCAATTTGCGACACATTTTCTTGGGCGTGGGCATAATCCCAACATAATGAGAACTACGCAACCTTACCGCTGTACCAGAACCTTTTCTGCGTAACAGGAAAGCAATCTCTCAACTATAAACAATATATTTATATTTTCGTCACATACTAAACATCAGTTTCTAATGCTGAAAAAGTTTCGTATCCGCTATGTGCTTGTGCCTTAAAGTCTGTCGGATTTATAATAGGATGCTATCGTAATTTTAATAACATCCTAGCAATTAGAATTCTATATTATTCACTTCTACGGAGCAATTTGTAATATTGCACATTAGTCTCATATCCACATTATATTCACCAACTATTAGAAATTGAGAAGTGATTGTTAAAGTAGAACACTAAACACTTGAACCCACAAAACACCAAAAAACCGACCGGAAACTCAGTTTTAGTTTCATTATGGCCTTAATAATGATATCTTTGCTGTCAAAACGCGTCGGTTTTTCGTGAAAAGTTTTTTGGTGTTTTGTGGGTTGAAGTGTTTAATGTTCTACCTCTGCACCAAGCGATCCAGTGTAGAACCTCGATTTTTTAAGTATTCATCAGATGGAATTACCGGCAACTATCGTGGATGTGGTTCGAGCTACGTATCTTTATTGGAGGAACGTCACTTAGATTGTTTGCCTTATAGTCGTAAGATAAGACGAGCACGTTTATACCTAACTTACTGGCAAACAGAATTGATTCACCTGAGTTCTTGGCATTAATTCATTTCATTGTGCCAGTATGTAACACAGGATCATATGATGTATTAAATGTGCCAAAGTCTAAAACGATATCCTGATTAAGTTTCCTGTATTTCAGATGTCAACAAATTTTAATAAACACTAGACAGACTAACTATATATCCTAGGTTTGATTATTACTTATTTTTTACACCATACATATTATAAATATCTAGGGAATGACAATAACTTACATAATGTTTACTTTATAGAATATAAAAAAATAAAATAAAATTTTCTAATTCTTTTTCTTTATGTTGTTTAAACTTATAAAAAATTCTGGAAAAAATATAACCTTTATTAATTTGTTCTACTTTTAATAACTTATTATCGTGTTAGACTGACAATGTCAATACTCAAAGTACGATAGCAAATTACACGGATGTTCTATAAAGTTGATGGTAAAGCTCCCCCTCATCCAAAACTCTATAACACTGTTAGTAATTAAAAGTTTAACTACGTATGCGTGTGCAAGAAGATTGCAGATAATTGCAATGTAAAACCAAGTTTAGTCTTAAATTGAGCCATAAGCCGTAAAAGTATTCGCCGAATACAGAAGCAGTAACGTACCACCACAGTAAACTAATAATCCACGTAATTTGCGGCCGGTGCCTGATGCTTGTTTGTTCATAACGAGTCATTGTTGACCGAGGGGTGTGACTGATAAACAAACCGCTCCCGTTTACACAGGACACAGGCACAAATTAACAGATCATCGCAGTAACGTGTTTGCCATTTTGTTGCGTGTAAATTGTTGTCGCGTATTGCACGTTGAAGGTGCTTTTTAATCAAATAAAAAGTCGCTATATTACACTGACCAATATTTTATATCGTGTACAATGCGTACATATACATTCAACACAAACGTTCGCATGTAACTGGTATTCGTGCAAACGTACCGACATATATTTTTAATTAATATTCAAATGTTATAACCGTGGAAATATAATTTAACGTCATTCTCTTAATGACATTCGAACTACGAATACAAATTAAATTTCGTTAGGTTTCAGTAACAGCACACGAGATTCATGAATAAAAAGTAAATATTTATGTTGTTATCGATTTTGTAATGAAATAATAATATCACTCAACAGTAGAGTTTTGAAAAAGTCTATAGAATTCATTTTTAGTATAAAATATAACTTTCAAAGAAGCAAAATATTAGAAGTCACAAAAGAAAATTGCTACGACGCATTCAAAATACTGGTTTAAAGGATAACAATAATGAGATGTTTTAGGGGCTACTCGGACATTATTCTTGTGAAATCAAAATTATTGCGTCAGCTTTAGGCGAGATTTGCATCTCTTATCTGTGTTGTAATCAATATCTTTATTAGGCATTAATATCAAGTAGCGCTGCAACAGTGCAGATAGTGTCAATCAAGTGATTTATAGCAATGAAAGATTAGCGCATTGATCATTAAGTTTTGAATGACTTGTTTTAAGTGTACCTAAGGATTTAAACATATAAATATATATATATATATATATTTATATTATTAGTAATTTGACACATATTAAATGTCAATTTCTTCCACTGAAGAAGTTATTTAACGAAAACATATTATTATATGTTATGGAATAAATTGGTATTTAATTATTTATTGTTTTATTGACCTCTAAGTGGGAATAAATCAGGAATTAAAAGATAAGTACACAAAGGTCAAAAAATACATATATTAATTAAATAAATATAAACATAGTAGAGAGTTATTGCAAACTACTTTAAGAGATCCTTTATTAAAAGAATCCTTTATTTTGACAAGTGCGCTTGCGCATTTCATTAAAATTTAAAGGTATGCCGTTATTAAAATACAGGGCGCCTGTGTTTAATTTAAATAAGGGAACTGGTAACTTTATTTAAAGTTGCCTTTACTTTGACAGCAGAACCTACCATTTTGCATAGTTGAGGTTAAGTGACTCTTACATTGCATGTAAACCTAACCTCAAATGCAACTGTCAATTTAAAGAAACTCTCATTAATGATGGCGCGGTTGCAATAACTCTCTTTATTATTCCAACATTTAAGTCCTTTATTAATGTATCCTTAATTAAAGTTGGCACTTATTTCGTGTTTGCAATAACTCTAATGTCAGGTCTGACTAGTAACCGATTCGTTAATGTGTTCGATGTGTTTTCTGTGAGTTAAATAACTGTGGCATCTGACTTGTTTAAAATGAAACTGTTTAAACACCTACCGTCCAACCAATTGGTCAAAGTTTAACCAGAAATTTTATGTTAAAAATTGCAATTGCAAAATTGTTAAACATTTTTGGAGAAGATCTAAACAACAATAACAGAAACAACTTAAATGAAAACTTAAATTTAATAATTTACATTAGAAGTTAGAAGATGTTTAACACTAAAGAAAATTAAAGGTTACTGTAAAGCTATATAGTTAACTAAAAACTTCAAGTCAGATACATGTACCCTACGCACCATTTGGCTAAGATATGTACTAAAATGAAGGGCAAAAAAACAGAAAAAAAGCGAAACAATAGCAGAGATAAGACAAAATCAGATATTAAAGGAAAACGAAATAAAGTTCCTGAAGTGGAGTTGGATGAAAATGACTCATACAAAGAAATCCTTGTCATTATGGCTACTTGTGATACTTTTAAATCGAAACCACTGAAACTACTTCTCATAACTTTGCAATTGGCATATATCAGAATGGGTAGATCTTATAGTAGTTAACCTAGAAACTCAACCAATTCATGTGCTTAAAAGTTGCATAAAACTGAATTTGATAGCCCGCGTTAGTAATTAAATGCGTTTATTCTAGTATATCTTCTGTAGTACAATATACATACGTTTCATGAAAACGTAAAAGAAAGACTTGATAATTTGAAATTAATGCAGATAATTTCTAAAGCTGGTCATCCAGCTGAATGCGTTCATAATTTAATGGTAGTTGAGAAACCAAGGAGCTCTTTAAGGTTATGTCCCCTAATTCAAAGCCATTAAACAAAGCTATATATAAATAACACAATCTAATTTGCCAGACAAGTAATACAGCTTACGGAGTCACTGCAACTAAGCACCCACCACACATTTAAAAAAAAAACGTATGTATATCATAAATTTCATTTTAGAATTCAAAGGTAAACGTTACTTTAGCGCCATTGATACGAAATATGTAAAGAATTAAGAATATTCCACCTTTATTAAGCTGGGTTGACACGATGATAGTAAAATCTGATAGTAACTATCATGATAGTTTATGATAGCACTCTATAGAAGAGTGAAGTGTTTACACTGTGAGATTATTTAACCGAAATATTTACAAAAATGTGGCCCAGCAAACAACTATGTTGTATTCGTGTTGTTGTGAAAATGGTATCCGCAATAGAAAAGCAAAAACGAAAAGATAAGAAGAGAAATATTTCCGAAAGTAACTTCTCCGCAGAATCTCTTTTATCGCGATTTTTGTAGTCTGAATGACTTTTGTCTGATAAACAAGAACATTTTTGGTATTCCTCGAGAAATGTTGCAATATTCAAATTACCCATCTTCTCTACAGCTATATACCACAAGATATTCACTTAGAACCTAAAATGGTATTTCCAATACTGAAGCAAAACTGCGTATGATAGTTCATAGTATGATCGTAGTTCATAGCGCTAGTGCTGTTCGGTTGTGATAGTACTCTAAACTATCAAGCAGAGTGAGATAGTGCGATAGTCCTCTCACGAGAGTGCGCAAAGAACTCTCATGCGGTTGACACTATGATAGAAGCATGAGAGCTACTGTCGTGATAGTTACTATCACGACAGTAGCTCTCATCGTGTCAACCCGGCTTACCCTTTTGGTCAACACAAATGTAATCATCTTCCCATTGGAATGTCATTTTCCCCACATATTTTCCAAAAGAGAAACGTTGAAGTACTTAACGATATACTGAATTTTGACAATTATTTTGATAACTTAAGAGAGAAATTTTATGGGTCAAATAATATTAGAAGCAGGTGTGAAGTCTGATCCACAGACACAAAAGGAGGTAATCTGAATAGACTCCACATCATCAAAAAGAATCAATGATAATACGAAAACATTAATTATTCAAACTGATGCGTTATCAACGGAACTCGGTTGTTGCCTACTACTAGAAAATAAACGCATCCTATTTGCCTCTAGAAGTTATAAAAGTAAACACATTGAAAAAGGGCTGCTAAGCATAGTGTTTGTAAATAAAAAATTTCACCAGTTTGTAGTCAGTCACCAGATTTCTATACTGATTATAAACCGCTGGTATCAATTTGTTACAAAGATTTAAGTTGAGCCATATGCTGAGGTTCAAGGAATGTTGTTAAAATTGTAAAATATAATACAGAAATACCATACTTACCTGGAACCGAAATGTACTTAGTAAATACTTTTTTAAGAGCTTATATGTTAAGATTCTATCTTAAAATTGATAAAAAAGTATCAATTATTACAATGATCTGATAAAATACAGTTGGATGTAAAATTTTTTCATTGCCATACACTTAGAGGTGATCTATTTTTATCTGATGATTTGGTACTTTCAAATAAAAAGATTGTAGTATCCAAAACACCTCAAAGAAATGCTCATATTGATTTTCAAAGATGTATATTACGAGTAAGAAGATAAATAGTATTACTGAACAATCTAACCAATGATATTAAAAAGTACATAGAGCACTATGACATTTGTCAATTAGATCAATAATGCAAGGAAACCATTACAAACGATGCTGTTCCAAAGGCTCCACGAAAACATTGATGAAACACTGATACATGCAACATAAATAGTAGGTCGTATGGTTCTTAAAGATGCGTATTCCTTTTGGATGGAAGCCAATGAAGATAAAAGCAAAAATATCGGTGAAGTTATAAAGTTTCTTAAACAGTTCATAAACAGATATATGTAGATCGCCAGATAACTGTGTTCTGACATTCCTTTCAATACTGCACATTTTCAGCTTAGTTTCTTGTTTCCTTGACATTATCGTTCTAATACATTGGCTTAAAGAGCTGGTATAATTTTCATAAAAATAATTATGAAAAATTACCCTGTTGGAGTACCTTCCTTCTCACTCATTTATAAACAGAAAAATGAAGGCAGAGTCACCAGTAAATAGGCATCTGTATCAACCAATGATAATCAGTTTGAAAGAAGTTAGAAAGATCTAAACAGAATTACACGAAAAACAGAACGAGGCATACAACAAAACATCCAGGAGTTTACCGAAGCTGGGCATAAATGATAATATTTTAATACAATGAAACAGTGGATGGTATAATGGCAGAGTACTCCAAAGATAGAATAATCGATCATAGATTGTGGCAGATCAGATAGTTAATAAATGCAGAATTCAATGCTATTGAAGAATCTTTTGTAAAACCTGAACAAATACAAACTGCAAATTCAAATATAATCGTTCCTTCCTCTGTGCTTCGCTTCAGTGCCACGTATGTACATATATGTAGTACACTCTAGAAGAGAAACTGAGCCTTCTAATAAACTAAAAGCCATTGTTCGAGACTCAGTTTGCATGTACTTTATCCAAAAACAACACAAAACACGAGTGTTGTAATTATTACATTTATTGATATCGAGTGGCATAGTGACAGGGCAGATGCTGTCAATCAACTAGTTTTTAGCAACGACGTTTTAGGCATCTATCAAGAATTTAAATAAATAGACACATTATACCATCTACACAATGCTATGAATCCGTGATGTCGCTACTATCTTATTAGAATGTTGGACAACAAATATATTGCGTTATCATACAGTGGGCCAGGACATAATAGAAGCCGGGCAGAACAGAAAAATAAATAGTAAACGTTTTACATTTAAACAAATCAACCAGAGAGCAAATTCCATAAAACGGATCTCATACATTTTCCCTCTATTTTTATAACCTTCACGAAATTTAGTTAGAGGCTGCGAAACAAATGGTCGAAAACGATCGTAAATAGAAGAATACGAAAATTATGCAGACTAACATGTGTGGGGTCCTTCGTATTACAAGCGAACAGTACATACACGTTCTAGTTATTGTGTTAGTATTGCTGTTCTCCGTTATATCGTAGGCGCACCAACAGATGTGAGCCTGAATAATTGATAACGTTCTAGTGGCATCTGATTCATCTGACCCCGAACATGTTACGCTCTAGGCCACCCTTTCTGCAAAAAGTTTTTGGGGTTAGGTGCGTGCAATTTTTTTACCGTTAATATTTAATGCGGCAAGTAATCCTGTGTGCGGAAAATAAATATAAATTTCTTTTTTTGCTTCCCGAAAGAAGTTTATTACATTAGGTTTTGTTCAAAGGGTCGTGATAAATTTTAAGAGATATTTTATGGAAATTTAGTGAGTCCCGAAAGAGATGTATAATAAAGTGTATCATTTTTCAAGTGTATTATTTGCTTTCTCTAATATATTTATATAATAAATTTTCCAAAATCACTCTCCTTCTGTCGCCGTAAGAAATATTTTATTTCAAAGCAGTTTATTTCGAGGAATATATTCTCATCTTCAGTTAACACACTTAAGCTTAGTTAATATAAATTTAGTAATGTAATGTAATTATCCTTGAATGAAAGAAAACTGTAACTACTATGGCCTGAAATGTCAAATTTGCTAAAAAATAGAACTAGAATGAGGCAGTCTATCTAGGGAATTATTAAGAGAAAAAGGTTAAAACACTGTTATATGAAATATCTAGGAAAGGCACATAGAAACTTTCAACTTTGTAAATATATTTTAATTTAAAATAACTTTGACTATACACCTCTAGTATTCTAATTTTTTACCTTAGTTCTCCGCACAATCATACTACATTGTCTGGTATAATATACCGCCTATAACGCTGATATGAACACGGTTTCTCCCTTTCGTTTTATTTATTTTAATGCTTTTAAGAAACCCTCTTTTTTATAATTCAAAAATTACTCAGGCGGGCAGTTTCCGGACATTACATTTTCTACCTTTTTTTCTCCCGCGTGTCCATCTGTATTTACATGAGATGGTAGCCGGTCCCTCGACCGCAATATTTCATTGTATTTTTCTGTAATTCCGCACAACGCCACGGAAATTATGTATTAATAAAGGTCATTCCATTTGCATATACGGTCCCTGCCGGCTAGCACATTGCAATAAGAAGACCGAGGCCGTCGTAATGGATCCATTAAGCCGGGAGGAGGGCAGTTCTCACAGTTAGCTTGCTGATATGATTACGTCTGTATGTGGATGCAAGGTTTATACGGCTCTCGCGGGCTACCAAGAGACCGAGGTTGAATCCGACGATACGGGTCACCAGGTGACGATTTGTCACATCTCGAAGGCGGCGAACAAGCTTCAGCCATTTCACGGACGGCCACCGGAGGATTTGCTGAAATTATTTCGTTGTTGTTGTTTACTTCGCGCAAGCGAGCATAAGATTTCTGGAACGCATAAAGTGCTAAACGAAATTACCCGCAATTAACAAGTTCGTAAACAAGTCTCTTAGTTTTGAGACAGAGAGAGCTGTAGGTATATGTTATTCTCTTGGTTTTAATAGATATCGCTAATGGTAAAAGTTCAGTTGCAAGCATAGTTTAATGGTGTTAGTTTCGTAGCTATTCATGTTATGGTATTCTGATCCTTAGTGTATACATAAACAGTATACAGTCTCATATTGCTACAGCGCTAGTACATTGATAATCAGTCTACTAAATTAAATTTTCAGCCCGTATAACAAAACTTGAATCAGACTAGATGAGAAGACCGTGAAACAGGACCAATGGCAGTTGATAGTAATCCTTGCTAACAATACGGAGTGTCTGGAAATTCGAAAGTTGTCACAACGTTAAAACACTCGGCACAACCTAATGAACTTTGGATAAATTCAGACAGTTAAAACAATCAAGGCAAGTAAAAAGAAACGAAGATATCACTACAATGAAAGTCTCCTTAAATCAAATGCAGTTGATGGCATAACAAGTGTGTGCATAATTACAACGAACTGCAACACGATAAAAGACAAAATTTGAGGTACCTTTTATAACATATCTCGTGAATACATCCTCATTAACACCAGCGCGTTTATTCGGCAAATGTTTCAGAAGCGTCCTTCGAGGGTGTCGCCGACTGTATTCAGTAATGGCTATGGAAATTTAATCGTAGTTGTACAATCCTGCAATCGGCAGTGAGCACAAAAACTTCTACCGAAACGAATGATCATTTTATGCTGCCTTGCCCATTCATATCTGTCACATGTTCTATGTATTTTAGCGGCAGCAGGTTGTGAGTTACTATGTGTGCGAATGTATGTATTTCTGCGATTGTACGTATTGTACATCTACGGCTATACAGCCGCCATAAACCGATTTAATAATCGGCTGATTTGTTGTGTTCGTACGTCCCCTTCATCATCATGACGCTTGTTTTTGTACAAAAGCATTGTTAGCACTTTAGGGCTGAACGGTTTTGTGCAATTGCAGACGTAAAATATTGCTGAAAATCAACATAATGCGACGAATTTGTACGGTAGCGTCGTTATGATATTTATTGCGATTAGTAGGGATGCAAGTATATGAATATGCGAAGGAGCAATTTCATACTTAATGGTGAAGCAGTTTGTTAGAATACCGAGGAATAAAACTAAAGGATACAATAAAAATTACAAAGTAAAATTTTATTCTGAAAACTGTCAATAGAACGGGAATAGAAAACCACGCTTAAAAAGAGAACAAGAAAAGTACACTTGCCACAAGTAAAATAGCAACACTTTCACCGATGGCGTAGAAGTTTTCATTTTTTTTTAAATAGAATTTGCTTGTTTATTTGAATAAAAATGCATTTACACTATTTAATTGTAAGTGACTGCTAATAATATTTTAAATGTCTATGTGCCTTTTCTTAAAAAGGTTTCAACATTATTTCAAGTGTTATTAATAACCGACAGATTGTTGGAATTGAATATCTTATCCCAACAGAAATATAGAGGAGAGTCGCCTATATTGGACCGACTCTGAAATTGGACTGCTTCAATTTTGAATAGATACCAACCACATAGCACCATCTTACTGTTTTAGAAGGAACTACTATATAAACCGCTGCAAAGTACCAACGCGCGCGTTTGCCACTACAGACACTGTTGAAATACGTAAAGGTTTAGAAAAATAACCGCTTCGATCTTAATTTTCGACAACTTACCGTGTGTCTAAACATTTAACAGGGTATGTATTTGTTTTAATTTTTGAATTTATATTGTTATGGTATGGATTTTAGATCCTTTCAATATTATAACCTTAAATTTATAGCTACGTCAAACTGTTCAGGGCGCCACAGTCGTTTCCTATATTGGACCTGTATGTGGGTTCTAAATTGGACTGCTCCAATTTAGGGTACACAAAATTTTTAATAATTACCTTGTTACTTACAGAATGTCTACACGTTGTAAATATGGAAAGTGAGACCAAGAATCTTTAGTAAAGGCACTTGAAGCATTTTGAAGGTGTGATTTTGGTCTCAACGAATGTGCTCGGCAGTTCGATATTCCAAAAGCAACGCTTAAGAGACATATCGACAACCGAAATAAACGTGCAAATGATGAAATAAAAAGAATTGGAAGATTTACGGTATTTTCGGAACGCATAGAGCAAGAACTAGTTCAGCACCTTTTAACCCCAGAGAACATGTTTAGGATGACAACTAATGTTCGTAAGCTGGCTTTCGAAATTGCAACTAGAAATCGCATAAAAAATAATGTCAATCAAGAAAAGCGAATGGCCGGAAAAAATGGTATTATGGTTTCATGGTTAGGCATGAGGAGCTAACTCTCCGGCAACTAGAGTCAACGTCTTTGGCGAGGGCAAAAGGATTTAATCAGACTAGGGTTGATGCATTTTTTTCGCTTCTGATGAAAATTTGCCACAACGAGAAGTTGACAGCTGCGCAAATTTTAATGTAGACGAGATTGGGTGCTCAACTGTCCAACAAAAATGTCCGAAAGTATGTAGTAGCTCTACGAGGAAAGAGTTGGAGGTGTTGCGAGTGGCGAAAGGGAATCAACACTACTGTGGTATGTTGTGCAAGTGCTGCAGGGCAATTTCTCCCCGCGATGATAATTTACAAAAGAAAACGGTACCAAGACGAGTTGGCTGATGGAGCACCTCCAGGAAGCATAGTCACACTTAGTGACTCCGGTTACATTAACTCGGGGCTCTTTGTCAGATGGCTTGAGCACTTCATGAAATTTACTAAACCAAGTCCGGATAACCGAATTTTGTTGTTGTTGGATGGTCATTCGACCTATAGCAAGAATCGTCAGGCTCTACAACTTGCCAGGACAAATGGCATTAGACTACTACAATTACCCAGCCATACGTCACACCGCCTCCAACCGTTGGATGTCGGTTTTTGAGATCCTTTCAAAGTTGTTACTGCCAAGCAATCGAAAAATGGTTGAGAACAAATGTGGGGCGCACAGTTTCCATGTTTCAAGTGTTTGCTCTTATTGGGAAGCTTATGGACTCTTAGCAACTGTCCGAAATACGACCAATGCGTTCCGTTCTACAGGGGTATGGCCCATCGATACAAACATTTTCAAGGAAAGTGATTTTGCTGTCTTAAATGGGCAACAAGAAACTGGAGCACCGAGGCAACCTGGGTCAGTATCGTCTTCTGATGACAACTAGTCCCTAGTACACTTACAGCGGAAAAAATGTTCAACATCATTAGATGTCTCAATACAAGACGTTTCCCCTTTACCGGTCAAAAAACAAGCAAACGTTTCACCAGTACGGAAAAGCCGCACTCAAGAATCCGTCGAATTGACCGGTTCGCCGATTTAGAAGCTTTGAGAGCAAAACCATCTGGATCTGGAATACAAACCATAAAAAAAGCAGTTGAATTCTGCCAGAAATTCTACGAATTCGATAGCTGTGACAAAATCTGAGAAGGTAAAAGAAGCGGGAATAGTGCATCAACAGAGTGTGGCTAAAAATGAAACTTGGTTTTGTGATATTTGTGCTGAAAAAACAAGGTTAACAAGGGTTAATCACCATTTGCTTCTTTTTAGATGTAATGTTTCTTTATGAGTTGACTTTTTGAGTTTATATAATTATTTTATCATTCTTTGTCTGACTTAAGAAACTGGTGGTCCAATTAAGGGTACTAGTTTTCCAAATTGGACTTTTGCTAGTACTTTTGATTTATATGAAATAAAATATTTACAATAATTTGAGACACATGATGGTTTTAAGACTGTCCATAAACGTACTCTCAAACCCCTATTTTTAAACAGCCGGTAATTTTTCTGTTTTCTATATACAAACGGTAATTGAAAAATGGTCCAAGATAGGCGACTCTCACCCAGATTGAAATTATTCAATGTCTTAAAATGTTTTCGTTTATCAAAATAAGAACCTTTTCTGCGTAACAGGAAAGCAATCTCTCAACTATAAACAATATATTTATATTTTCGTCACATACTAAACATCAGTTTCTAATGCTGAAAAAGTTTCGTATCCGCTATGTGCTTGTGCCTTAAAGTCTGTCGGATTTATAATAGGATGCTATCGTAATTTTAATAACATCCTAGCAATTAGAATTCTATATTATTCACTTCTACGGAGCAATTTGTAATATTGCACATTAGTCTCATATCCACATTATATTCACCAACTATTAGAAATTGAGAAGTGATTGTTAAAGTAGAACACTAAACATTTTGAACCCACAAAACACCAAAAAACCGACCGGAAACTCAGTTTTAGTTTCATTATGGCCTTAATAATGATATCTTTGCTGTCAAAACGCGTCGGTTTTTCGTGAAAAGTTTTTTGGTGTTTTGTGGGTTGAAGTGTTTAATGTTCTACCTCTGCACCAAGCGATCCAGTGTAGAACCTCGATTTTTTAAGTATTCATCAGATGGAATTACCGGCAACTATCGTGGATGTGGTTCGAGCTACGTATCTTTATTGGAGGAACGTCACTTAGATTGTTTGCCTTATAGTCGTAAGATAAGACGAGCACGTTTATACCTAACTTACTGGCAAACAGAATTGATTCACCTGAGTTCTTGGCATTAATTCATTTCATTGTGCCAGTATGTAACACAGGATCATATGATGTATTAAATGTGCCAAAGTCTAAAACGATATCCTGATTAAGTTTCCTGTATTTCAGATGTCAACAAATTTTAATAAACACTAGACAGACTAACTATATATCCTAGGTTTGATTATTACTTATTTTTTACACCATACATATTATAAATATCTAGGGAATGACAATAACTTACATAATGTTTACTTTATAGAATATAAAAAAATAAAATAAAATTTTCTAATTCTTTTTCTTTATGTTGTTTAAACTTATAAAAAATTCTGGAAAAAATATAACCTTTATTAATTTGTTCTACTTTTAATAACTTATTATCGTGTTAGACTGACAATGTCAATACTCAAAGTACGATAGCAAATTACACGGATGTTCTATAAAGTTGATGGTAAAGCTCCCCTCATCCAAAACTCTATAACACTGTTAGTAATTAAAAGTTTAACTACGTATGCGTGTGCAAGAAGATTGCAGATAATTGCAATGTAAAACCAAGTTTAGTCTTAAATTGAGCCATAAGCCGTAAAAGTATTCGCCGAATACAGAAGCAGTAACGTACCACCACAGTAAACTAATAATCCACGTAATTTGCGGCCGGTGCCTGATGCTTGTTTGTTCATAACGAGTCATTGTTGACCGAGGGGTGTGACTGATAAACAAACCGCTCCCGTTTACACAGGACACAGGCACAAATTAACAGATCATCGCAGTAACGTGTTTGCCATTTTGTTGCGTGTAAATTGTTGTCGCGTATTGCACGTTGAAGGTGCTTTTTAATCAAATAAAAAGTCGCTATATTACACTGACCAATATTTTATATCGTGTACAATGCGTACATATACATTCAACACAAACGTTCGCATGTAACTGGTATTCGTGCAAACGTACCGACATATATTTTTAATTAATATTCAAATGTTATAACCGTGGAAATATAATTTAACGTCATTCTCTTAATGACATTCGAACTACGAATACAAATTAAATTTCGTTAGGTTTCAGTAACAGCACACGAGATTCATGAATAAAAAGTAAATATTTATGTTGTTATCGATTTTGTAATGAAATAATAATATCACTCAACAGTAGAGTTTTGAAAAAGTCTATAGAATTCATTTTTAGTATAAAATATAACTTTCAAAGAAGCAAAATATTAGAAGTCACAAAAGAAAATTGCTACGACGCATTCAAAATACTGGTTTAAAGGATAACAATAATGAGATGTTTTAGGGGCTACTCGGACATTATTCTTGTGAAATCAAAATTATTGCGTCAGCTTTAGGCGAGATTTGCATCTCTTATCTGTGTTGTAATCAATATCTTTATTAGGCATTAATATCAAGTAGCGCTGCAACAGTGCAGATAGTGTCAATCAAGTGATTTATAGCAATGAAAGATTAGCGCATTGATCATTAAGTTTTGAATGACTTGTTTTAAGTGTACCTAAGGATTTAAACATATAAATATATATATATATATATATTTATATTATTAGTAATTTGACACATATTAAATGTCAATTTCTTCCACTGAAGAAGTTATTTAACGAAAACATATTATTATATGTTATGGAATAAATTGGTATTTAATTATTTATTGTTTTATTGACCTCTAAGTGGGAATAAATCAGGAATTAAAAGATAAGTACACAAAGGTCAAAAAATACATATATTAATTAAATAAATATAAACATAGTAGAGAGTTATTGCAAACTACTTTAAGAGATCCTTTATTAAAAGAATCCTTTATTTTGACAAGTGCGCTTGCGCATTTCATTAAAATTTAAAGGTATGCCGTTATTAAAATACAGGGCGCCTGTGTTTAATTTAAATAAGGGAACTGGTAACTTTATTTAAAGTTGCCTTTACTTTGACAGCAGAACCTACCATTTTGCATAGTTGAGGTTAAGTGACTCTTACATTGCATGTAAACCTAACCTCAAATGCAACTGTCAATTTAAAGAAACTCTCATTAATGATGGCGCGGTTGCAATAACTCTCTTTATTATTCCAACATTTAAGTCCTTTATTAATGTATCCTTAATTAAAGTTGGCACTTATTTCGTGTTTGCAATAACTCTAATGTCAGGTCTGACTAGTAACCGATTCGTTAATGTGTTCGATGTGTTTTCTGTGAGTTAAATAACTGTGGCATCTGACTTGTTTAAAATGAAACTGTTTAAACACCTACCGTCCAACCAATTGGTCAAAGTTTAACCAGAAATTTTATGTTAAAAATTGCAATTGCAAAATTGTTAAACATTTTTGGAGAAGATCTAAACAACAATAACAGAAACAACTTAAATGAAAACTTAAATTTAATAATTTACATTAGAAGTTAGAAGATGTTTAACACTAAAGAAAATTAAAGGTTACTGTAAAGCTATATAGTTAACTAAAAACTTAAAGTCAGATACATGTACCCTACGCACCATTTGGCTAAGATATGTACTAAAATGAAGGGCAAAAAAACAGAAAAAAGCGAAACAATAGCAGACATAAGACAAAATCAGATATTAAAGGAAAACGAAATAAAGTTCCTGAAGTGGAGTTGGATGAAAATGACTCATACAAAGAAATCCTTGTCATTATGGCTACTTGTGATACTTTTAAATCGAAACCACTGAAACTACTTCTCATAACTTTGCAATTGGCATATATCAGAATGGGTAGATCTTATAGTAGTTAACCTAGAAACTCAACCAATTCATGTGCTTAAAAGTTGCATAAAACTGAATTTGATAGCCCGCGTTAGTAATTAAATGCGTTTATTCTAGTATATCTTCTGTAGTACAATATACATACGTTTCATGAAAACGTAAAAGAAAGACTTGATAATTTGAAATTAATGCAGATAATTTCTAAAGCTGGTCATCCAGCTGAATGCGTTCATAATTTAATGGTAGTTGAGAAACCAAGGAGCTCTTTAAGGTTATGTCCCCTAATTCAAAGCCATTAAACAAAGCTATATATAAATAACACAATCTAAGTTGCCAGACAAGTAATACAGCTTACGGAGTCACTGCAACTAAGCACCCACCACACATTTAAAAAAAAAAAACGTATGTATATCATAAATTTCATTTTAGAATTCAAAGGTAAACGTTACTTTAGCGCCATTGATACGAAATATGTAAAGAATTAAGAATATTCCACCTTTATTAAGCTGGGTTGACACGATGATAGTAAAATCTGATAGTAACTATCATGATAGTTTATGATAGCACTCTATAGAAGAGTGAAGTGTTTACACTGTGAGATTATTTAACCGAAATATTTACAAAAATGTGGCCCAGCAAACAACTATGTTGTATTCGTGTTGTTGTGAAAATGGTATCCGCAATAGAAAAGCAAAATCGAAAAGATAAGAAGAGAAATATTTCCGAAAGTAACTTCTCCGCAGAATCTCTTTTATCGCGATTTTTGTAGTCTGAATGACTTTTGTCTGATAAACAAGAACATTTTTGGTATTCCTCGAGAAATGTTGCAATATTCAAATTACCCATCTTCTCTACAGCTATATACCACAAGATATTCACTTAGAACCTAAAATGGTATTTCCAATACTGAAGCAAAACTGCGTATGATAGTTCATAGTATGATCGTAGTTCATAGCGCTAGTGCTGTTCGGTTGTGATAGTACTCTAAACTATCAAGCAGAGTGAGATAGTGCGATAGTCCTCTCACGAGAGTGCGCAAAGAACTCTCATGCGGTTGACACTATGATAGAAGCATGAGAGCTACTGTCGTGATAGTTACTATCACGACAGTAGCTCTCATCGTGTCAACCCGGCTTACCCTTTTGGTCAACACAAATGTAATCATCTTCCCATTGGAATGTCATTTTCCCCACATATTTTCCAAAAGAGAAACGTTGAAGTACTTAACGATATACTGAATTTTGACAATTATTTTGATAACTTAAGAGAGAAATTTTATGGGTCAAATAATATTAGAAGCAGGTGTGAAGTCTGATCCACAGACACAAAAGGAGGTAATCTGAATAGACTCCACATCATCAAAAAGAATCAATGATAATACGAAAACATTAATTATTCAAACTGATGCGTTATCAACGGAACTCGGTTGTTGCCTACTACTAGAAAATAAACGCATCCTATTTGCCTCTCGAAGTTATAAAAGTAAACACATTGAAAAAGGGCTGCTAAGCATAGTGTTTGTAAATAAAAAATTTCACCAGTTTGTAGTCAGTCACCAGATTTCTATACTGATTATAAACCGCTGGTATCAATTTGTTACAAAGATTTAAGTTGAGCCATATGCTGAGGTTCAAGGGATGTTGTTAAAATTGTAAAATATAATACAGAAATACCATACTTACCTGGAACCGAAATGTACTTAGTAAATACTTTTTTAAGAGCTTATATGTTAAGATTCTATCTTAAAATTGATAAAAAAAGTATCAATTATTACAATGATCTGATAAAATGCAGTTGGATGTAAAATTTTTTCATTGCCATACACTTAGAGGTGATCTATTTTTATCTGATGATTTGGTACATTCAAATAAAAAGATTGTAGTATCCAAAACACCTCAGAGAAATGCTCATATTGATTTTCAAAGATGTATATTACGAGTAAGAAGATAAATAGTATTACTGAACAATCTAACCAATGATATTAAAAAGTACATAGAGCACTATGACATTTGTCAATTAGAACAATAATGCAAGGAAACCATTACAAACGATGCTGTTCCAAAGGCTCCACGAAAACGTTGATGAAACACTGATACATGCAACATAAATAGTAGGTCGTATGGTTCTTAAAGATGCGTATTCCTTTTGGATGGAAGCCAATGAAGATAAAAGCAAAAATATCGGGGAAGTTATAAAGTTTCTTAAACAGTTCATAAACAGATATAGATCGCCAGATAACTGTGTTCTGACATTCCTTTCAATACTGCACATTTTCAGCTTAGTTTCTTGTTTCCTTGACATTATCGTTCTAATACATTGGCTTAAAGAGCTGGTATAATTTTCATAAAAATAATTATGAAAAATTACCCTGTTGGAGTACTTTCCTTCTCACTCATTTATAAACAGAAAAATGAAGGCAGAGTCACCAGTAAATAGGCATCTGTATCAACCAATGATAATCAGTTTGAAAGAAGTTAGAAAGATCTAAACAGAATTACACGAAAAACAGAACGAGGCATACAACAAAACATCCAGGAGTTTACCGAAGCTGGGCATAAATGATAATATTTTAATACAATGAAACAGTGGATGGTAGAATGGCAGAGTACTCCAAAGATAGAATAATCGATCATAGATTGTGGCAGATCAGATAGTTAATAAATGCAGAATTCAATGCTATTGAAGAATCTTTTGTAAAACCTGAACAAATACAAACTGCAAATTCAAATATAATCGTTCCTTCCTCTGTGCTTCGCTTCAGTGCCACGTATGTACATATATGTAGTACACTCTAGAAGAGAAACTGAGCCTTCTAATAAACTAAAAGCCATTGTTCGAGACTCAGTTTGCATGTACTTTATCCAAAAACAACACAAAACACGAGTGTTGTAATTATTACATTTATTGATATCGAGTGGCATAGTGACAGGGCAGATGCTGTCAATCAACTAGTTTTTAGCAACGACGTTTTAGGCATCTATCAAGAATTTAAATAAATAGACACATTATACCATCTACACAATGCTATGAATCCGTGATGTCGCTACTATCTTATTAGAATGTTGGACAACAAATATATTGCGTTATCATACAGTGGGCCAGGACATAATAGAAGCCGGGCAGAACAGAAAAATAAATAGTAAACGTTTTACATTTAAACAAATCAACCAGAGAGCAAATTCCATAAAACGGATCTCATACATTTTTCCTCTATTTTTATAACCTTCACGAAATTTAGTTAGAGGCTGCGAAACAAATGGTCGAAAACGATCGTAAATAGAAGAATACGAAAATTATGCAGACTAACATGTGTGGGGTCCTTCGTATTACAAACGAACAGTACATACACGTTCTAGTTATTGTGTTAGTATTGCTGTTCTCCGTTATATCGTAGGCGCACCAACAGATGTGAGCCTGAATAATTGATAACGTTCTAGTGGCATCTGATTCATCTGACCCCGAACATGTTACGCTCTAGACCACCCTTTCTGCAAAAAGTTTTTGGGG
The DNA here is from genome assembly GCA_023690525.1 of Holotrichia oblita. Classification (NCBI taxonomy): domain Eukaryota; kingdom Metazoa; phylum Arthropoda; class Insecta; order Coleoptera; family Scarabaeidae; genus Holotrichia; species Holotrichia oblita. The sequence continues at coordinate 15,136,533 of CM043020.1, read as the reverse complement.
TTAGGTGCGTGCAATTTTTTTACCGTTAATATTTAATGCGGCAAGTAATCCTGTGTGCGGAAAATAAATATAAATTTCTTTTTTTGCTTCCCGAAAGAAGTTTATTACATTAGGTTTTGTTCAAAGGGTCGTGATAAATTTTAAGAGATATTTTATGGAAATTTAGTGAGTCCCGAAAGAGATGTATAATAAAGTGTATCATTTTTCAAGTGTATTATTTGCTTTCTCTAATATATTTATATAATAAATTTTCCAAAATCACTCTCCTTCTGTCGCCGTAAGAAATATTTTATTTCAAAGCAGTTTATTTCGAGGAATATATTCTCATCTTCAGTTAACACACTTAAGCTCAGTTAATATAAATTTAGTAATGTAATGTAATTATCCTTGAATGAAAGAAAACTGTAACTACTATGGCCTGAAATGTCAAATTTGCTAAAAAAATAGAACTAGAATGAGGCAGTCTATCTAGGGAATTATTAAGGGAAAAAGGTTAAAACACTGTTATATGAAATATCTAGGAAAGGCACATAGAAACTTTCAACTTTGTAAATATATTTTAATTTAAAATAACTTTGACTATACACCTCTAGTATTCTAATTTTTTACCTTAGTTCTCCGCACAATCATACTACATTGTCTGGTATACTCGTAATATACCGCCTATAACGCTGATATGAACACGGTTTCTCCCTTTCGTTTTATTTATTTTAATGCTTTTAAGAAACCCTCTTTTTTATAATTCAAAAATTACTCAGGCGGGCAGTTTCCGGACATTACATTTTCTACCTTTTTTTCTCCCGCGTGTCCATCTGTATTTACATGAGATGGTAGCCGGTCCCTCGACCGCAATATTTCATTGTATTTTTCTGTAATTCCGCACAACGCCACGGAAATTATGTATTAATAAAGGTCATTCCATTTGCATATACGGTCCCTGCCGGCTAGCACATTGCAATAAGAAGACCGAAGCCGTCGTAATGGATCCATTAAGCCGGGAGGAGGGCAGTTCTCACAGTTAGCTTGCTGATATGATTACGTCTGTATGTGGATGCAAGGTTTATACGGCTCTCGCGGGCTACCAAGAGACCGAGGTTGAATCCGACGATACGGGTCACCAGGTGACGATTTGTCACATCTCGAAGGCGGCGAACAAGCTTCAGCCATTTCACGGACGGCCACCGGAGGATTTGCTGAAATTATTTCGTTGTTGTTGTTTACTTCGCGCAAGCGAGCATAAGATTTCTGGAACGCATAAAGTGCTAAACGAAATTACCCGCAATTAACAAGTTCGTAAACAAGTCTCTTAGTTTTGAGACAGAGAGAGCTGTAGGTATATGTTATTCTCTTGGTTTTAATAGATATCGCTAATGGTAAAAGTTCAGTTGCAAGCATAGTTTAATGGTGTTAGTTTCGTAGCTATTCATGTTATGGTATTCTGATCCTTAGTGTATACATAAACAGTATACAGTCTCATATTGCTACAGCGCTAGTACATTGATAATCAGTCTACTAAATTAAATTTTCAGCCCGTATAACAAAACTTGAATCAGACTAGATGAGAAGACCGTGAAACAGGACCAATGGCAGTTGATAGTAATCCTTGCTAACAATACGGAGTGTCTGGAAATTCGAAAGTTGTCACAACGTTAAAACACTCGGCACAACCTAATGAACTTTGGATAAATTCAGACAGTTAAAACAATCAAGGCAAGTAAAAAGAAACGAAGATATCACTACAATGAAAGTCTCCTTAAATCAGATGCAGTTGATGGCATAACAAGTGTGCATAATTACAACGAACTGCAACACGATAAAAGACAAAATTTGAGGTACCTTTTATAACATATCTCGTGAATACATCCTCATTAACACCAGCGCGTTTATTCGGCAAATGTTTCAGAAGCGTCCTTCGAGGGTGTCGCCGACTGTATTCAGTAATGGCTATGGAAATTTAATCGTAGTTGTACAATCCTGCAATCGGCAGTGAGCACAAAAACTTCTACCGAAACGAATGATCATTTTATGCTGCCTTGCCCATTCATATCTGTCACATGTTCTATGTATTTTAGCGGCAGCAGGTTGTGAGTTACTATGTGTGCGAATGTATGTATTTCTGCGATTGTACGTATTGTACATCTACGGCTATACAGCCGCCATAAACCGATTTAATAATCGGCTGATTTGTTGTGTTCGTACGTCCCCTTCATCATCATGACGCTTGTTTTTGTACAAAAGCATTGTTAGCACTTTAGGGCTGAACGGTTTTGTGCAATTGCAGACGTAAAATATTGCTGAAAATCAACATAATGCGACGAATTTGTACGGTAGCGTCGTTATGATATTTATTGCGATTAGTAGGGATGCAAGTATATGAATATGCGAAGGAGCAATTTCATACTTAATGGTGAAGCAGTTTGTTAGAATACCGAGGAATAAAACTAAAGGATACAATAAAAATTACAAAGTAAAATTTTATTCTGAAAACTGTCAATAGAACGGGAATAGAAAACCACGCTTAAAAAGAGAACAAGAAAAGTACACTTGCCACAAGTAAAATAGCAACACTTTCACCGATGGCGTAGAAGTTTTCATTTTTTTTAAATAGAATTTGCTTGTTTATTTGAATAAAAATGCATTTATACTATTTAATTGATGATAATATTTTAAATGTCTATGTGCCTTTTCTTAAAAAGGTTTCAACATTATTTCAAGTGTTATTAATAACCGACAGATTGTTGGAATTGAATATCTTATCCCAACAGAAATATAGAGGAGAGTCGCCTATATTGGACCGACTCTGAAATTGGACTGCTTCAATTTTGAATAGATACCAACCACATAGCACCATCTTACTGTTTTAGAAGGAACTACTATATAAACCGCTGCAAACTACCAACGCGCGCGTTTGCCACTACAGACACTGTTGAAATACGTAAAGGTTTAGAAAAATAACCGCTTCGATCTTAATTTTCGACAACTTACCGTGTGTCTAAACATTTAACAGGGTATGTATTTGTTTTAATTTTTGAATTTATATTGTTATGGTATGGATTTTAGATCCTTTCAATATTATAACCTTAAATTTATAGCTACGTCAAACTGTTCAGGGCGCCACAGTCGTTTCCTATATTGGACCTGTATGTGGGTTCTAAATTGGACTGCTCCAATTTAGGGTACACAAAATTTTTAATAATTACCTTGTTACTTACAGAATGTCTACACGTTGTAAATATGGAAAGTGAGACCAAGAATCTTTAGTAAAGGCACTTGAAGCATTTTGAAGGTGTGATTTTGGTCTCAACGAATGTGCTCGGCAGTTCGATATTCCAAAAGCAACGCTTAAGAGACATATCGACAACCGAAATAAACGTGCAAATGATGAAATAAAAAGAATTGGAAGATTTACGGTATTTTCGGAACGCATAGAGCAAGAACTAGTTCAGCACCTTTTAACCCCAGAGAACATGTTTAGGATGACAACTAATGTTCGTAAGCTGGCTTTCGAAATTGCAACTAGAAATCGCATAAAAAATAATGTCAATCAAGAAAAGCGAATGGCCGGAAAAAATGGTATTATGGTTTCATGGTTAGGCATGAGGAGCTAACTCTCCGGCAACTAGAGTCAACGTCTTTGGCGAGGGCAAAAGGATTTAATCAGACTAGGGTTGATGCATTTTTTTCGCTTCTGATGAAAATTTGCCACAACGAGAAGTTGACAGCTGCGCAAATTTTAATGTAGACGAGATTGGGTGCTCAACTGTCCAACAAAAATGTCCGAAAGTATGTAGTAGCTCTACGAGGAAAGAGTTGGAGGTGTTGCGAGTGGCGAAAGGGGAATCAACACTACTGTGGTATGTTGTGCAAGTGCTGCAGGGCAATTTCTCCCCGCGATGATAATTTACAAAAGAAAACGGTACCAAGACGAGTTGGCTGATGGAGCACCTCCAGAAGCATAGTCACACTTAGTGACTCCGGTTACATTAACTCGGGGCTCTTTGTCAGATGGCTTGAGCACTTCATGAAATTTACTAAACCAAGTCCGGATAACCGAATTTTGTTGTTGTTGGATGGTCATTCGACCTATAGCAAGAATCGTCAGGCTCTACAACTTGCCAGGACGAATGGCATTAGACTACTACAATTACCCAGCCATACGTCACACCGCCTCCAACCGTTGGATGTCGGTTTTTTGAGATCCTTTCAAAGTTGTTACTGCCAAGCAATCGAAAAATGGTTGAGAACAAATGTGGGGCGCACAGTTTCCATGTTTCAAGTGTTTGCCCTTATTGGGGAAGCTTATGGACTCTTAGCAACTGTCCGAAATGCGACCAATGCGTTCCGTTCTACAGGGGTATGGCCCATCGATACAAACATTTTCAAGGAAAGTGATTTTGCTGTCTTAAATGGGCAACAAGAAACTGGAGCACCGAGGCAACCTGGGTCAGTATCGTCTTCTGATGACAACTAGTCCCTAGTACACTTACAGCGAAAAAATGTTCAACATCATTAGATGTCTCAATACAAGACGTTTCCCTTTACCGGTCAAAAAACAAGCAAACGTTTCACCAGTACGGAAAAGCCGCACTCAAGAATCCGTCGAATTGACCGGTTCGCCGATTTAGAAGCTTTGAGAGCAAAACCATCTGGATCTGGAATACAAACCATAAAAAAAGCAGTTGAATTCTGCCAGAAATTCTACGAATTCGATAGCTGTGACAAAATCTGAGAAGGTAAAAGAAGCGGGAATAGTGCATCAACAGAGTGTGGCTAAAAATGAAACTTGGTTTTGTGATATTTGTGCTGAAAAAACAAGGTTAACAAGGGTTAATCACCATTTGTTTCTTTTTAGATGTAATGTTTCTTTATGAGTTGACTTTTTGAGTTTATATAATTATTTTATCATTCTTTGTCTGACTGGTACAATTTAAGAAACTGGTGGTCCAATTAAGGGTACTAGTTTTCCAAATTGGACTTTTGCTAGTACTTTTGTTTTATATGAAATAAAATATTTACAATAATTTGAGACACATGATGGTTTTAAGACTGTCCATAAACGTACTCTCAAACCCCTATTTTTAAACAGCCGGTAATTTTTCTGTTTTCTATATACAAACGGTAATTGAAAAATGGTCCAAGATAGGCGACCCTCACCCAGATTGAAATTATTCAATGTCTTAAAATGTTTTCGTTTATCAAAATATGGAAAATGGTCGCTAAGGAAAAATCGTTCATATTTATATTGGGATTCTATAGAATATAATAGATACAATAGATGATGATGATAATATAATAGATGCCCTTATCAGCGAATGTTTTTTTTTAATAGGCTGCTAGTGTTCTTCAAATTTAAATGTTGTCAATAATGCATTATTTAGCATTGTATAGATTCACGTTTTCTCATAGTGGATCCCTTACGGTGCGGATTTTGTGGTTAAGATTTTTGTGTTTGTGGTGGATGCAACTGTATAGGCCACCTAAGCGACTTATCATTTTTTTTTGTTTGTTTGTCAAGACTACTACTGCAGTTTTTGCTGTGTAATCTTGCGAAATGTAAAAGGTTTCGTAGCTTTCTTCTTGCATCATCTCGTTTCAAATACTGTTAATTATATCAGAATAGCAAAACGATTACAACATTCTCCCCCATTTGATTTGAATATTCGCCTAAGAATCTAGTACTTCTCCCATCGGTCAATCTCGCCACCTCAGCTATCCAGTCATTTAAATACTTAATGTGGAAACCAATACACTTGATATCATATCTTCTTCAAGCTATCATTTAGGGATGGTAAACAGTTGACTTATCTAGGGACACTAGCGATTCCATTGGATAGATAAGGATTTTCACGACACATCGTGCAACCATAGATGGTATCAATAGACCACATATGTAAATGACGCTACATTTTATAAGAACAGTACGAAACAGGCGACATTTGTAGAGCTTGTATATTCAAGTAGCAAACAAGAGAAAAATGCTGCCATAGGGAGTTTTAAGTGAAACAAAATCGTAGGAGAAAAAAGCTTTAAAACCTTATACCTTAAATGATATCGAATGCTTCCACGGTTTCAGGATCCGTTATGACGGCTTCTGGATTTTGACAGCGTCACAGTAAAGTAACTATATACAATACAATAATAAAACAAAAGTAAAAATCAGAAGATGGTTAACATATCGAGTTACCGTGACCTTCTGGCGCCTCTCAGTTTTGCTTCTGAGAGGCCACTTATATTAGTGGCGAAACGTCGAATTTGAGTAAGTTGTATATTTTTTGTATTTTTACTACTTCTGTCATCGAAGAAGGATGCTTCTTTTAAAATACCACCCAAAGAAACTTACCAAGAACAGCGTAATAACGTAACTGTTTACTACATATTCTGGTGAGATTTTTATGTTTGATCATAACGTTCCGTTGTGTATAAATTGTCGCGCAAGTAGTGTGTTTAGTATCCACGAAGTAAACGAATGCGTTGTTTTATCAAAACGACTATTAGATGTCAATAATGTTGCTCAGTCTGCTAATCCAGCTACAAAGAGACAATAAGGCATGTATTCAAATGTCCTTCACGCACTAATGCGGATTGTATATCTAGGGACAATAAAATAAATGCACATTGCAATTACAATTGAAGCGCTCGGGGGAAAATAGTAATAAGCCACATTTTATTCAATTTTTCTTTTTTTTTTTTAATTAAAAAGCAATCTTTTTCGTCATTGAATTTTAAAGAGACCGATAGCCGCTTTTATATACCAAAAAATTTAACAGAACTCTTTAAAATTCATATTTCAGGATTTAATCATAATATACATTCTAGCTTTTCTCAAAATTAAGATAATGTGGCTTATTATTGTGTTCCCCCGAGCGCTTCAATTACTTCGACAATATCATGGAAGGGAAAATTGCTCCTATATTGATTGCTAAGCTTCTGCTGGTGTACATCAAAAACTCGCTCAGAAGTTGCATCATGAGCCTATCCTTCGCTATTATGGGCACTAATCACATTTCCACTTATTTTCAATACTCTAAAACGTACACAGTACAAACTAAAATATTGCTCTAACTATTTCCTGCAATTCGGTTAACAATTTAATTCAATTTTAAATCTGAAATAGATGATAGCATTGCAAAGAATGTTAACTATATTAGATGTTTATTCAGAACGTGCAAAACTTTGTGTTCTTACTAGCCCTTTAAGTTTGGCAACACCTACAAGAAATAAAATTAAACAAGACATCTTGCAAAAGAAAATAGATACGATCAAAATGAATGTTAAAGAATGAAAACCTTCTACCACGATAATTGAAATAAATACTCTGAAGTGTGATTGTTTATTATTCTCCTCTGACATTTAAGAAAAAAGAAAGGTACTGTTGCAGCCAAAATATTGTATTAAATGCAGAGATAAGAATGCCTGATTCATTTTATGTTTTCTTCAATTCGTGACGTTTTCTATAAAACTGTCCCGATATGCACTAACTTGCAAATTCTATAAATGGTATTGCAGAAATTAAGAAAACAAACAGCAGCCTATATTGGATTTATACTTACCTAGTAATCGATGCACTCAATATTCCGCCCTATTTAGTTGTAAGAATTTATAATACAGTCCGAAGTTCTAGTGTGCAACTGCACAAGAAACTACTTATAATGTTCCGCTTAAACGGAATGAAAGACTGCTCATTCCGTGTTTCCCCATATATTCGTATTGTATATAATGGGATTACGGACAAATATATGTGTCCATAAAATTGAATTACCATTGTAACATAATACAACAAGAATTAGCATTATGCACCCCCTTTTCTCTATATAATCCGAATTGTAACTTCATTATTTCCGAAACTTAATACGCGGTCCATATGATGGGGCTATAAGTTAAATGAGATTGATCGAAAAAGGAAGTTTGTTATTTATAGAATTGCTTATGAGTACCACTTCTTTGTCTTTCTAGCCATCTACATATGTATATCATTTATCGACTATATGCTTTAAATTTAGTGAAATCGATCAAAATTGTAGCCGGAGATTCCTTCGACAATGACAGTACAGACAAAAGGTGTCAAATTCCATTTGCCCATTTCGTCTGGTACTGCTATACTTGAAAACTTTAAAATCCACATTGTGAATTTCCTATTAACTCCAACATTTAGCTTAGTGCAATTTCATAAACGGTAATTTCCGATAATTAGGTACATTTCATTGAAAACATTTACAATTGTGAAAAACGACTACACGCTTCATTTAAAAGACGAACTAGAAATGCGGTTTCGCGTAAGCCTACCAGTACAATACGCCCATATGTCACACTGCCAACCACTCCTTCCACCCTCTAGTTGGGCCACTAAATCACCCTCCGTAGCCTCCCGTAGAAAGTACTGTCGCTTCAGCTAACCAGTGTTTTTTGATATTCAATGCAACGACCCTCAATAGCGTGCATGCAACCTGCCGTAGTACGTAGACTCCTCGAGATGACCACCGCCGCAAAACAGATTTATCAGTCTCTCCCTCTGACAGTCGAGAGTGTCCCGATATTTAATGGGGAAGCCCCCGATGCCTGCTTGTTTGGCATACAGTTTTTATTCAGCTATTATCATTCTAATTATTTACGCAGGGTGATGCAAGTATCGTATGACCGACAGAACTAAGTGGCAGGCGCTCTCTTCTTCCGACTATATATAATGATTCTGGATGGCTCGTGATTAGGTGCATTGTTTGATGAATTATTGGCTGGTTAGAACTGATCCTCTCTACACCCAAAAACCTGTCGCAGATGTTTATATAAGGGCATCGTACGTATGTATATATTAAAAAATGAGGCCAGATTGGAAAGTATCGGTTTCGATTGGATATATGGGACCTTATGTTGCCGTTTTGTGCTACTCTATCTTCAACGAGATGATGCAAAAAATTCAATAGAGACAAGTTCATATCAAATATAAAGATATATCATTCTATAGTAATCACTCTAGTTTCATAATATGACCTTGCTTTGTTTTTAACACAAAACTCTTTATAAAGTGTATACCGTTTGGTTTTATTTAAAATGGATTCTCAGTATTCTTATTTTTACAAAACTAATATATTGGGTTTCTTCACAAACGACTCAATATCTCCCTCTGCATAATTGGCTATGTTGTGCGACAATATTGTACTTGGATGATCCCACTTGCTCGGAGAATGTAAATCATTCTAATCTAATGAATGTTCATGGGTGAATTTAACAGAAAGTTGTTTTACATGACTAACAATATGAAATCGTTGTTGGTCAATATTTTCGGGCTCCTAAAAGTGTTGGCCTTAATATATTTTGAAAATGTTGACAAATGTAATTCTCCGTATCACAAACTCTAATCCCATATTCCGCCTCGTTTTTCAAATATTTTGGTTGCTTTGATTTATTACTTGGTGTTTCTGTTGTTGCAGGAAATGATAATGTAGTTCCATTGCTTTTTATACTGTCACATGCATGAATACTCTGAGGTCCTTCAACTACAGATTCACTGTTCTTCAATCCTTAAATAGTTTGTGGAAGAAATGAACAATTGAGGAGGGTTTTGCTAACCTCCCAGATTTCAGAGAAAAAAAGAGGGACTCCGACGAGATACAGAAATCCTTGAATTACCTACTACCACTATTGTCCAGCGCACGCTTTCAAAGGCTAAGCAAAGCTCCTGAGCCCTTTCTTCCTCAGATGATGCAGCTCTTACCGGCTGTGGGTTGGTTGAATGCCAATGAGGTAGGACAGCGTATAGAGAACGCCTGGTCGCAAGCGCTGGGTGAAACGGATGGCCTGACACTTCATCTCATTAAGTTTCAAACGCCGACCGACGCCACGACCGACGTAGCATTGCATCAAGGCCGCGTTGAAGACTGCGAGGGCTTCCTTTCTGGATGACATGAAAATGGTGGTGTTGTTCGCATAAATCGCTAGGTGCATTCTCTGAATCCTAGGAAGATTATGGATAAAAGCCAGAAATAGTGTTGATCCTAGACGCGAACCCTGGAGAATGCCCGTGGAAGCAATTCTTGGTGACATAGAATCATCGATTTTGATAGCGAAACGTTGGTCCTGAAGATATGACCATACACACTTTTTTTTCGTGGTTAAACGACGCCACCATCATATTGTAAACAATTCTACGATGCCAAACAGTGTCGAAGGCCCGGGCAAACTCAAGAAACATCGCACCCATCGTCTCTGGAAGAATTAAGAATTGTCTTCGTAAAGCGGAAGAGCTGATAGACGGCGGAAAGCCCTTCTCGAAAGCCTTGAGAACTTGGAGTCCTGATCTCTATTTGAGATGGCGACTAACCTGGCTTGCTTCCATACCTTAGGAAAATATCCAAGATGGTGTATGGCATTGACGATGTGTACTAGCATCTCCAAAACAGAGTCTGGAAGTTTCTTGATGGCAGTCTTAGTAATAGTGTCAGTCCCTGGGGCCTTGCCCGGCTTACGAGATTTGATAGAATTTTTAATTTCACCTCAGGTGACCTTCCCCTATGGGTTACCTATTAAACGTTTAGAAAGCTCTTCCATCTACCAATCTCAACAAATTCCTATCTTTTAAACAACAATTATAGCCCCAATCATGGAAAGGCTGAGGAAGAAATTGTTTCAATGCAACATATTCATCGAACGCCTGGTGTTCGAGGAGATATCGGAACACGGCTTTCATATACAAGTAGAGATTTTGACATGGTGTGGTGGATAGGACTGTTATTTAATCAACGATAGATATCTGGAACCACCAGTGATTTATTTTCAAAGATTGCATTGATAAAGCTGTTTAGATATTTAATACTTCCAAATTGTGACAGAAGCATAAGAGAGTCGCGACTGCAAAAACATTTAGGAGTTCCACTTAAGTGACGCTTACGTCCAAATTATTCTTTTATATTCGCTTGTGCTGCTAATGTTTAAAAAACGGTGTCATATTGGGGGTCAACATTTACATTTTTATAATAGAAACCATTAATTTCGGGTAGTATTATTATTTCTGGTGAATCTGTAAGAGGCCATATCGCCATTTCAGTTCGTTCGATGTTACTGTATTGGTAGTAAATATGAATAAAAAATAGATCGTGAAAATTTTGTTAGTTTTGTTCAGTTTTATGAAAAGCTTTCCATTAGTTTGATGAATAAATGATCATACTTTATTATTGACAGCAAGAACCGGCGTAGAAACACCATAAGCATAGGTGAAACAACAATGAATATTTATGCAATACCTCTGTCTGGATCGACATCCATTCCAATTCAGCTAGCGCAAGTAAACGCCATCCGTAGATTGACCGATGGTCTCAAGTTTTAATAAGCAAATGGTACTTACGAATATCTAAAATGATTGATGCCCTACCATTATGACGGGAGTAAGCAATATATTACTTTCCAGTGAAAAGGATCTTTGTTGTTGCGGTGGAGTATTTATTCGGGCGAAAACAACGGCTCGGCCGTGGATGGTTAATTCACGTATAATGAGGGTCAGACAGGGAGATAGTAGGTACATTGTGTAATTTTATTATGCTGCACATCAATGTGGGTTGAACAGTTGTGCATTTTGGCGAACGGTAGATTGTAGATGTATGGCTATTACTAGTACAGTTGATGTCAGCGTTGGCAGCAGCAGTTCACCGTGATTACTGATGCTATCGAGGTCGATATTGATGGTGTCGACAGATATTCTAATGTATTTTCAACCGTATCTTTCCGATCCATTGATCGCGGTTGTCGGTAAAGTAGATACGCTTTCTATTAGGTCTGTAAAATACGGTTTAAAGGGTCTAGCATGATAAGCATGGTCAAATGGCCTCTGGAAGGAATTTTTAAAATAATGTACGTGGTGACATTAGTTAGTTAAAAAACTACGGTAGACACAGTTTTTGGCCATTAACCTTGAACCCCTCATGAAATAATCAAAGAAATACGCGGACGCGCCCTTATTTTTCAGACCGCTTTTTCTAAGAAACTGTTATAGCTAGAGAATTGGAACAAAAACTCACTGTTAGAGATTATTATGTAGTATGTTGCATATTTTTTCGATTTTTTTTTATAAATATTGGGAGAAATCTACACAAATTGTTTTCAGTGTCAAATTTTATACACTTCTTCTAAAAATACCCTAACCAAAAAAATCAAGGATGCTGTGGATAGTGTCTGTTTATACAAAAAAAATATCAAGAAAAAAAAACGCTTCTTATTGAAACAAAAATAAAATGGTACTGCCGGTGCTATTACTATTACAGTTATTACATTATATGTACATACTTAAATCTAATAAGGTTATATACAGGGTGATTGGTGAGAATGGCCTATTAAAAGTATTATACAAACGGAACGGAATTTTACAACGACATTTTATGGCTAGATATGGCTAAATATGAACTATCACGCGAAAATATTCTTGAATAAATATAACTTCCGGTTAACCGGAAGTGGGCATCAACTTCGATTTTTTAATTACCACGCTACAAAATAAATTACAGATTCGGCTTCTACGACGAATTTTACACATATTTCGTGTACCATACCCTATACCTAATTACCATTCCGTCGGAGTTATTCGCAATTAAAGAAAAAAGTGACAGATACCGATCTTACTTTATAGTGATATTACGTCACGTAGGAGTAAGAGAGACGAATGAAATTTTTCATACGCGCACCTGGTATTGTGTAGTTACACAAAATTTGAAGTTCTTCTCTGTAACATTATACAGGGTGTTTAAAAACTTAGTTGCTTATAAATAAGTTCAATCCGCGAAAAGTTGATTTTTTTAAATAGAAAGATATATATTTTCTTAGATATTCTCATTCTGTAAAAGATTCTCTTTTAGTCGGTATTAGGTGTTCCTATACCTAAAATGGAAGGTGAATAAGTTATAACGATTTAATTAGCCTCCGTATCTAAAATACTCAGATATGTCAATTTACTGGAGCAAAGCTGCTTAGTTCATTTGTTTTACATACTTACTTGTCACTTATTTTGACGTTTGTCATTTTGTTAATCGTATTTGAGTAAACTGTTGCAACTAAATTATGGAAAATAGACCGTATACAAATGAAGAAATCATGAGTTTATTTATTATACATGGTGAATGTAAGAAAATAATAGAACGAAGATGCCGAACGTTTAACGAAAAATATCAACATTTAAATCCAATGACTAGCAAGAAGTTGAAAAGAATTGGCATATTTTATTGCATATCCACAGGCATCTATTATTCCAGTACATGCCTCAATAGAAACGGTGGCCATATCGAACCATTTAGATAATTTATTTATTTAACTTATATTATTGTTGTTCTTGTGCTTTTTCTATTGTACCTTTTACTACTGTTACTAATTATGTATACCTTTGATGTAAATTTACTTTATGTTGGTTGTTAAAATGGCATTTGTTGAAAGCATTTGGGAAAATTCTTAAGTAATTTAATTTTTTTACTGATGTTGTTCTCTACGAAGATATCGGTTGTTAAAACCTTTTTTATATTCCTGAAAATTCTCAGAAATCGTTTTTAAATTTCTCGCTGTTTATTGGTTGTAAATGATATCTTTCTCTAAATATTTTATACGTTTTTTTTCTACTATTTGATTATATTCACATTGCATAATAAATAAATTCATGATTACTTAATTTAGTGTAGGTATTTTCAATGCTAATTAATTACACTAAGGAAAATTTATTGTACAGAAGCGACAAAATCTGTATGTTATTATAAAAATATAAAAATTATTAATTGCATTATTATAAAGCACGAAAAAATAGTAAAATTACAATATGTATACAATAATAAATACAATAATTTCTTGTTGTTGTAAAACACATTCTCATATTGGGTACGATAGTTGTTGTACAGTGTAGGTCTATTTCTCTCGGTGTATGCGAGAACGATTAACAGAAATGACAGATGTCAGAATAAATAGTAAGTAAGTATGAAAAACAAACAAGCAATTTTTGCAATATTCAAACATTATTGTAATTTATTTCAAAAAAATTTCTATAATAAACAATGTATATTTTGTAATTGTTTGAAGCCAAAAAAAGAAAAGCAGCTCAAGAACAAATGTGCTTCCGATGCTAATCTATTTCTAAGTGTGTAAAAATTAATATAGACCTGTACTTGAGTTCTAACCCATCGGTCTTTCCTTGTTTCTTTTGTTATGGCAATAAATTATTTAATGCCTATCGATAAAATAAACAGTATTTTACATGCCGCTTGTAACAGATATATTGGGTCTACCTCAACACTTACTCATAGTGCCATATATCAGATAACGAATAATAGCAGCAGTCTTAAAATATAAAGAATGTTATTATTTTAAGATTATAGAAAACAACATATATAATGAATACAATGTTCTTCTTGCTTTAATATTTTTTTTATATGTAGGGAAACTTTTATTACACCAAATAATGAAATACGAATTGTAGACAGTGTAGATAATAGCACCGGCTGTACCATTCTATTTTTTTTCAATAAGAAGCATTTTTTTTCTTGATAATTTTTTTTTTTGGTATAAACAGACACTATCCACAGCATCCTTGATTTTTTTGGTTAGGGTGTTTTTAGAAGAAGTGTATAAAATTTGACATTGAAAACAATTTGTGTATATTTCTCTCAATGTTTATTTAAAAAAAAATTCTAAAAAATATGCAACATACTACATAATAATCTCTAACAGTGAGTTTTTGTTGCAATTCTCTAGCTATATAGGAAAAGCGGTCTGAAAAATAAGGCCGCGTCCGCCTATTTCTTTGATTATTTCATGAGGGGTTCAAGGTTAAAAACTGTGTCTACCGTAGTTTTTTAACTAACTAATGTCACCACGTACATTATTTTAAAAATTCCTTCTCGGGGCCACTTGAACAAGCTTATCACGCTAGACCCTTTATGAAAATGTAACTGTCACAGCGCTCAAACGAGTTAATGTGCCTTCCTGAGAGTTTGTCCTCTCGTTTAGATTAACAAGACGAACCAACTTGCCCAGAGCGAAGCAAATTCATCAAACGGTTCTCGAGAAAATATCGATGAAAATCTAGCCCTATTAGGCGCTAATGTGCCCTGGTGGGCGATTAACAAGGTGAACCTACTTGCCGAGGAGGAAGAAGATCTATCAAACGGTTATCGGGCTAGGTAATATTTATATGATGAAAATGTTGTCCAGATAATTTATGAAAGTGTAACGGTCACAGCGCTCAAAGGCGCTAATGTACCTTCCTGGTAGTTTGTCCTCTCGTTTAGGATAACAAGATGAACCAAAATGCCCAACACCCAGGGCGATGAGTACAATCTTTTCCACCGCTCGGAGATCGAAAATTCGACAAATGCCCGGCTAGATTTTTTCGTGTTTTTGAAATATCTCGGCTACTAAGAGAGATAGGGCCTAAATCTCTTCGGTATAACACTCAGGGCGATGAGTACAATCTTTTCCGCCCGTCGGAGATCGAAAATTCGACAAACGCCCGGCTAGATTTTTTTTGTCTTTTTGAAATATCTCGGCTATCAAGAGAGATAGGACCGAAATCTCTTCTGTACAACTCTCAGGGCGATGAGTACAATCTCTTCCACCCCGCGGTGATCGAAAATTCGACAAGTGCCCCGCTAGATTTTTTTCGTTTTTTTGAAATATCTCGGCTACTAAGGGAGATAGGACATAGATCTCTTCTGTACAACACTCAGGGCGATGAGTACAATCTTTTCCACCCGTCGGAGATCGAAAATTCGACAAGTGCCCCGCTAGATTTTTTTCGTTTTTTTTTGAAATATCACGGCTATTAAGAGAGACGGCACCGAAATCTCTTCGGTACAACAGTCAGGGCGATGAGTACAATCTTTTCCACCCCTCGGAGATCGAAAATTCGACAAATGCTCGGCTAGATTTTTTTCGTTCTTTTGGAATATCTCGGCTATTAAGACAGATGGGACCGAAATCTCTTCGGTACAACACTCAGGGCGATGAGTACAATCTTTTCCACCCCTCAGAGATCGAAAATTCGACAAATGCCCGGCTAGAAATCTTTCGCTTTTTTTAAATATCACGGCTATTAAGAAAGACGGGACCGAAATCTCTTCGGTACAACACTCAGGGCGATGAGTACAATCTTTTCCACCCCTCGGAGATCGAAAATTCGACAAGTGCCCCGATAGATTTTTTCGTTTTTTTTGAAATATCTCGGCTACTAAGAGAGATAGGACCTAGCTCTTTTCTGTACAACACTCAGGGCGATGAGTACAAACTTTTCCACCCATTGGAGGTCGAAAATTCGACAAGTGCCCCGCTAGATTTTTTTCGTTTTTTTTTTTTAAATATCACGGCTATTAAGAGAGACGGGACCGAAATCTCTTCGGTACAACACTCAGGGCGATGAGTACAATCTTTTCCACCCCTCGGAGATCGAAAATTCGACAAATGCTCGGCTAGATTTTT
The DNA here is from genome assembly GCA_023690525.1 of Holotrichia oblita. Taxonomy (NCBI): domain Eukaryota; kingdom Metazoa; phylum Arthropoda; class Insecta; order Coleoptera; family Scarabaeidae; genus Holotrichia; species Holotrichia oblita. Next base: position 15,120,102 of record CM043020.1, on the reverse strand, counting down.
TTCGTTTTTTTGAAATATCTCGGCTATTAAGACAGATGAGACCGAAATCTCTTCGGTACAACACTCAGGGCGATGAGTACAATCTTTTCCACCCCTCAGAGATCGAAAATTCGACAAATGCCCGGCTAGAAATCTTTCGGTTTTTTTTTAATATCTCGGCCATTAAGCGAGTTTAGACCGAAATCAAAGGCGTCAATGTGCCTTGCTGGGAGTTTGCCGTCTCGTTTAGATTAACAAGGTGAACTTACTTGCCGAGGATGAAGCAGATCCATCAAACGGTTATTGAGTTAGGTAACATTTATATGATGAAAATGTTGTCCAGAAAAATTTATGAAAATGTAACTGTCACAGCGCTCAAAGGCGTTAATGTGCCTTCCTGGTAGTTTGTCCCCTCGTTTAGGTTAACAAGATAAACCAACTTGCCCAACACTCAGGACGATGAGTACAATCTTTTCCACCCCTCGGAGATCGAAAATTCGACAAATGCCCGGCTAGATTTTTTTCGTTTTTTTGGAATAGCTCGACTATTAAGAGAGATATGACCGAAATCTCTTCGGCACAACGCTCAGATCGATGAGCAGAAACTTTTCCACCCCTCGGAGATCGAAAATTCGACAAATGCCCGGCTAGATTCTTTTAATTTTTTTGAAATATGTCGGCTGTTAAGAGGACCGAAATCTCTTCGGTACAACACTCAGGGCGATGAGTACAATCTTTTCCACCCCTCGGAGATCAAAAATTCGACAAATGCCCGGCTAGAAATCTATCGGTTTTTTTTTTAAACCTCGGCCATTAAGCGAGATTAGACCGAAATCAAAGACGTCAATGTGCCTTGCTGGGAGTTTGCCCTCTCGTTTAGATTAACAAGGTGAACCTACTTGCCGAGGAGGAAATAGGTACATCAAACGGTTATCGAGCTAGGTAATGTTTATATGATGAAAATGTTGTCCAGAAAAACTTATGAAAATGTAACGGTCACAGCACTCAAACGAGTTGATGTGCCTTCTTGAGAGTTTGTCCTCTCGTTTAGATTATCAAGACGAACCAACTTGCCCAGAGGAAAGCAGATTCATGAAACGGTTCTCGAGGAAATGTCGATGAAAATTTAGCCCTATAAGGCGCTAATTTGCCCTGCTGGGCGTTTGACCTCCCGTTTAGATTAACAAGGTGAACCTACTTGCCGAGGAGGAAGCAGATCCATCAAACCGTTATTGAGCTAGTTAACATTTATATGATGAAAATGTTGTCCAGAAAAATTTATGAAAATGTAACTGTCACAGCACTCAAACGAGTTAATGTGCCTTCTTGAGAGTTTGTCCTCTCGTTTAGATTAACAAGACGAACCAACTTGCCCAGAGGGAAGCAGATTCATGAAACGGTTCTCGAGAAAATATCGATGAAAATTTAGCCCTATAAGGCGCTAATGTGCCCTACTGGGCGTTTAGCCTCTCGTTTAGATTAACAAGGTGAACCTACTTGCCGAGGAGGAAGCAGATCCATCAAACGGTTATTGAGTTACGTAAAATTTATGTGATGAAAATGTTGTCCAGAAAAATTTATGAAAATGTAACTGTCACAGCACTCAAACGAGCTAATGTGGCTTCTTGAGAGTTTGTCCTCTCGTTTAGATTAACAAGACGAACCAACTTGCCAAGAGGGAAGCAGATTCATGAAACGGTTCTCGAGAAAATATCGATGAAAATTTAGCCCTATAAGGCGCTAATGTGCCCTGCTGGGCGTTTGACCTCCCGTTTAGATTAACAAGGTGAACCTACTTGCCGAGGAGGAAGCAGATCTATCAAACCGTTATTGAGCTAGGTAACATTTATATGATGAAAACGTTGTTCAGAAAAATTTATGAAAATGTAACTGTCACAGCACTCAAACGAGCTAATGTGCCTTCTTGAGAGTTTGTCCTCTCGTTTAGATTAACAAGATGAACCAACTTGCCCAGAGGGAAGCAGATTCATGAAACGGTTCTCGAGAAAATATTGATGAAAATTTAGCCCTATAAGGCGCTAATGTGCCCTGCTGGGCGTTTGGCCTCTCGTTTAGATTAACAAGGTGAACCTACATGCCGAGGAGGAAGCAGATCCATCAAACGGTTATTGAGTTAGGTAACATTTATATAATGAAAATGTTGTCCAGAAAAATTTATGAAAATGTAACTGTCACAGCGCTCAAAGGGGTTAATGTGCCTGCCTGGTAGTTTGTCCCCTCGTTTAGGTTAACAAGATGAACCAACTTGCCCAACACTCAGGACGATGAGTACAATCTTTTCCACCCCTCGCAGATCGAAAATTCGACAAACGCCCGGCTAGAAATCTATCGGTTTTTTTTTAAACTCGGCCTTTAAGCGAGATTATACCGAAATCAAAGACGTCAATGTACCTTGCTGGGGGTTTGCCCTCTCGTTTAGATTAACAAGGTGAACCTACTTGCCGAGGAGGAAATAGATACAGCAAACGGTTATCGAGCTAGGTAATATTTATATGATGAAAATGTTGTCCAGAAAAACTTATGAAAATGTAACGGTCACAGCGCTCAAACGAGTTAATGTGCCTTCCTGGGAGTTTGTCCTCTCGTTTAGACTAACACGATGAACCAACTTGCCCAGAGCGAAGCAGATTCATCAAACGGTTTTCGAGAAAATATCGATGAAAATTTAGCCCTATAAGGCGCTAATGTGCCCTGCTGGGCGTTTGGCCTCTCGTTTAGATTAACAAGGTGAACCTACTTGCCGTGGAGGAAGCAGATCCATCAAACGGTTATTGAGCTAGGTAACATTTATAAGATGAAAATGTTGTCCAGAATGCATTATTTAACATGTGTTGTATGCATTATGTATTATTGGATATTGATGTTATGTAAGGACGTACATCTAAAATAGTTAAGGCGAACTGTTAATAAATAAAATTAACATGCATTAGATCTCTTTATTTTCTTTTCAAATAATGCTGTTGTAAGTTCATACTATCAATTAGCAGCTCGACAGTTGCAGACTTAAGAGCATGGTTGAGCATGGTTCGAGGTTCGAATTTCTTCGCATATTATTCCTCAAGCGATAGTTAAATACAGGCCCCGTTTATTTTGGTCTTGATTTGACTGTAACTAGTTTATTTATTCATTTTATGGTTAACTCAATCGTTGCTGCTGAAAACAATTCTTATAGGAAGCGAGATCCTTTCAAAGCTTTCCAAAATAAACCAGACCTATAACTTCTCTTGGAATAACAACGTTACACCTACGTTACCAGGTGCTCCTACGCAGACTATAAACAGTGTCATCCTACTTTTTATCTTGCTACTCGGTACTGCCCTACTACAGAAGCAAACAATTTGCCACGCCTCTAAACCTTTCAAACAGAAATTTTCATCTTACTCTGCAAACCACACCTTCACAGCTCCTATCACGTCTTCGTTGAAAGAAAATTTACGAACTTTTAAACTTTTTGTCAGTTGAGAAAAGACACCATATTCGCACGGAGTCAGATGTGGTGAGTACTGGGAGTGTTCGAGTAACTCTAACGCTAAACCACGAACTATTCGCATGGCAACATGCGATTTGAACGCAAACACAAAACAACTTTGGACAACTTTCACCGTCTTCCTTCCATAATTTTTTCCGTAAAGTGGTCAGCAACGTCGAATTCCCAGTTATTGTTCCACCCTTATCCAGAAAATCAATCATGGTTTCCTCCATGGCAATCCTAAAAAACTGGAGCAAGAACTTTTCCGAAACTTCTTAGGCCTTGAAGAAGCAAAGTGTCTGCATTCCATCGATTGTTGCTTTGTTTCCGTGTCGTAGATATGTGCCCAAGTTTCATCCATAGTAGTAATAATGCTTAAAAAGTTTACGTCATTTTCAAACCGAGCACAGATCGAACGTAACGCTTTCACCTTTGCACGCTTCTGGTCAACATTCAAACATCTGGAGATCCATTTTGCAGAAATTTATCTCACGACCAAATCGATGTGAACTATATGATTCATATGACTCATATGATTCATATGAAATACTGAATGCCTCAGATATTCGTTTTAGCTTAATTCGACGGTCTGGCAAAATTGTGTCATGAACTGCTTCAACACTGTAGGGGACGGACACAGAAATAGGCCTTCTCGATCGGTGTTCATCTTCAATCGAAAAGTTACTCCTTTTGAAGATTATAATGAAATTGTTCACTGTCGCATGTCTTCATAAATCTGCTTAACTCTTAACGCCTTTCAATACAGGTACTTAGTGATGGCTCGATACTCCAATCTTTCGATCTTCACAATTTCGGTAGACATCCTTTTATTAAATTTTGTTGTGCAACTTTGAGTCTGACCTTTATACGTGAAAATTTACACTGACACTGCTAATATATCATTTTTCGTTGTTGAAGCTTCTTGAACTACTCTAGTGTCACTTTGTGGATCACTGTCTTCAAAGTGTGGCTACTACTTGTTCTGTAAATATTATTTACATGTCTGCCTCTATTCTTTTTTTTGCGTTTTGCCTACTGTGATAGCGCTGTATGCTATAAAGGTACTAATTCATGTACTGCTAAAGAAGTACTGAGCAACTGATAAATTTGCACACTCTTGGTCATGATTGATTTCCTATTACCCTTTATTATTAGTTCTCTGCTACTACTACCTCCTGTAAAAGACCATGTCAAGTATATTTTGCAGCTTCACCTGCAAAAATAAACAAGTCCGGCAAGTAAGGTTACTGCCTAATAAATCTAATAAAATTCGATAAAGAATAGTAGGTGAGTGGTAGATCGTAGTTTCCCCAATCTTCTCTCTCTGACTCAGTGGATTGCTTTCCGAGTTCGGGTGTTTCCTGAATAATGGAAACATTCGAAACACGTAAGAAGTGCCTAGGTATTAAGAGTCATTATTAAGAGTGTAAAAGAAAACAAAACAGTTTTTCTAAGAAAATAGAATATAGATATTTACATATATGACAAAATCTACGGAATTAGTTCTAAGGAAATTTAGAATCTACGCTCTTGTGTCCAAACTAGCTATTCTGGTGCATGTTCAGTGGAGTATTTTTACTTTTGGTGGACACAGAACAATTTCTTCATAAACAATTTTCTGTGGAATGACTCTACATCATTTCAGTCATTTAAATGATCAGTTAGTGCCATCTACATGTAATATCGTGAAAATGATACATATACCAGGTGTCCGGATTTCGTAGGGACAGCATACTTTTTTACTTGAAGGCGTAGAAAATTTTACTTGTCATGCTTTATTTGTCATGCTTTAGTTGTTTAATATTGAAGAAAAACTGAAACCTTCTAATTTCATTTATTTGTCGCAATTTTTTTGTTACTTGAGATATTAAGATGCGGTTTGAAGCAATTCAAATTGTAATCGAAATACTTTTATTGACGCTTAATAAAACAAATTTCTTTTGGGCAAATTTTCAGTAATCTCACCTAACCTCAAAATTTTAAATTGGAACCGTGCAATTCTCGTGGCTCTTTTAAAAGGAGATTTCTTCCTGGATACAATCGTGTATCGCATGATATGGAGATTTTGTCAAAATTTGGAAAACTAAGCTCATCCTGATTACGGGCAGACATCACAACTTTTTGTTTATCGCGTTATCTGTGAAAACAACTCAGTTGTCATTATAGGAACCTGTCAGAAGTGTCAATGTTATTTCTTCAATCTATAACGGATAATTTCGCAAAATACGATGTATTTTGTACGGATATCAGAAGTTTGAAGAGACTATCATTTAATAACACAAATTTCATATTAGTAACCTAATCTCACCTCAAGATGATACCGCATGATATGAAAACTTCTTAAAAATTTTAGGAAGCAATCTTAACTTTTCATTTATCATACTATGAGAAAAGCACACCATCATACATGTACTCACAGGAAACGATAACATCGTACTTATCACTGCAGTAACTTTCACAGTGACGTTAAGACAGTAGGTATCTGTCACGATAATAAAAAGCACGATATCTGCTGCAAGATCACCTGATTTGACTTCTTCTGATATGTTTTGTGGGGTACTGTTAAAAATAAAATTTATGGTCCTAGAGGATTGTAAGAAGCAATACTTGAGGCATCTAACACCACTATAAAAATATTATCCACAAAGTAATAAATAGTATTCAGAGACGGTGTCAACTTTGCATTGTAAACGATGGTGATTTATTTGAGCAATTTAATATTGTTGTTCATTATTTAGTAGCACAGTTGTATTGTTGTTGTATATTGTGAAAAGTTTTTCATGTCGCTGATATGATATTTCTAATCAATGTTTTTGACAAACCCAGACTTTTCTGAAGAAAGTAAAATTAAAATACAATTACCGAAAGCTAAAAATAAAATTTTGTAGTAAATGGACTTTTTTAGTACGTATTAACTTAAGCTTTCCCAACGTTAGTAAAACTATGAATTATTGAAATGCATTTTTTACGATAGTGTAAATGATACTTGAAAAAATATGAATTCACATATATTTAAACAATAAAGTATATTTATATGTAGAACTACTATAATTATAATAAAAGAAGCAGCCAAGCAACGACATTGTTCTTGAAAGTTACAACATATTGTGCTTTTTAAACGCTTCCAAAATTATATTATATTCCTGATAACCTATAAATAATTTCAAATAAAATATCACATCGGATATTGTCACATATGGTTTACAAACATCATTGCTCTTAATAAAACAGAACAAACATATTGGATAGTACACAATACTAAGTAAACCAGGCGCATAAATTTACGTTTCACAACATCAACTCTCCATTGAAATCTGACGTCGTATTGTTCCGCGGAAGGGGTGGTCCAACCGCAGTCAATTTGAAGGGGTACAAGAAATACCATAAACTCCGTCCGGATGATATCCAAACGTAAAGGTTGCTCGACCAGGCGTGACACTGCCAGATGTCCACCTTACACTTCGAGAGCATTACAATTAATTATCATTTAACTTGTCCGAATTGATTTATATCTCTTAACCCTTTTGTGTTGCAGAAAGGTGTTTATCTGACGTCGACAGTGGTGCTGATAATATCAACGTGCATTATGACGTGAGGCGGTGTTTTTATTTGAGTATAATTTTAACATGTGTGTATGTAGTTGCAACTTTTTTTGTAATGTTTTGAAGCATTCTTAAATTTATGTTGCTTTTGTAGTTAAACTAAAGGGATAATAGCATTCTCCGAGAAGTTCCAGATAGTATTCGTTTGTAGTCAATCTAGTTTGCAAGAAGAAGAACTAAAGACGGATTAAGAAAAATCATTTCTGCATTCATATCACGATTTAAAAAAAATGAAGGGTATTGGAAGAAATCCATGATACAATAAACCTCTTTTTCAAACCAATCTTTACAGACGCTTCCAAAATCGCGCTACCTTTCGCTACATTGTACTAACATCCCTCATCTAGGCTTGGAATGTTTACACGCCAATAAATAATCATAACTAACAGAGCAATTGGCGAACGTACGTTACGATCGACAGCCACACCGCAGTACTAATTCGTCTATTGGGACTTTGTACACGCAACGAGGATAATTATTTAGCATTATACACGTTTGATATAATCGCATTTATTCCTATCTATGGCCGGCCATGTAATTATGCCGCATGTTAATACACGGTAAACGAATTACCCACGGCTCTGTTTATTAATGCAGGTGGTCGCCCGTTGTCACGCTTTACCGCATTTATAGTAAAGCATTGAAATTTATAGAAAATTAAATTACTTCCCTACCCGATTCCGATGTCTGATCTAATTATTGCGTTCGGGGAAATGAAACTGTTGTTTTTTGCTAGTTACGAATCAAATCAATATACGCGAGCTACTAATACTGTTCAAGATTTGATATTTGATTTATTTTTTACGAAATTTAGATCTGGTAGTTTCATTGTAAACCATGACTTGGATATCACTACAGCATCTAGAAGCAAATCGACACTATTCAACACACAGAGGTAACAAAAAAATATCTGGAAAATGATAAAAAATTGTCTGCGATTTACGGAGATTTAATTTATGTTGGTAAATACATTTTCTTATCTTAAAGTGCTATTGTCTAAGAAAGTTCCAATTCCATTGTTTTTCAAAAAACCTTACAGTACATGAAAGTGTTTCCACACGTCGTCATCTAAAAACGATTATTTTCGCCAAATTCGATCGTCCACCTCTATAAGGTTTAAGAAGACGTAGGTACGGCAGTAAATGAAAGTGGTAGAAAAGAGTGCGAAAAGATGGAGCGCGAGCGGATGTGATGCTACCCCGAGAGCAATTCCGGTACCCCGTCGTTACGATTGTCCGATTGCCCGGCTATTGCTCGGCCCAGCACTCTCTTATACTCCGTATACACTGCCGACATTTACACACGTACGCCATTCGCACACACCAACGATGATA
>CM043020.1:15031563-15111197 GCA_023690525.1 Holotrichia oblita | reverse complement strand
AACTTGCCCAACACTCAGAACGATGAGTACAATCTTTTCCACCCTCGGAGATCGAAAATTCGACAAACGCCCGGCTAGATTTTTTTCGTCTTTTTGAAATATCTCGGTTATCAAGAGAGATAGGACCGAAATCTCTTCTGTGCAACACTCAGGGCGATGAGTACAATCTCTTCCACCCCGCGGTGATCGAAAATTCGACAAGTGCCCCGCTAGATTTTTTTCGTTTTTTTTTAAATATCTCGGCTACTAAGGGAGATAGGACCTAGATCTCTTCTGTACAACACTCAGGGCGATGAGTACAATCTTTTCCATCCGTCGGAGATCGAAAATTCGACAAGTGCCCCGCTAGATTTTTTTCGTTTTTTTTTTAAATATCACGGCTATTAAGAGAGACGGCACCGAAATCTCTTCGGTACAATAGTCAGGGCGATGAGTACAATCTTTTCCACCCCTCGGAGATCGAAAATTCGACAAATGCTCGGCTAGATTTTTTTCGTTTTTTTGAAATATCTCGGCTATTAAGACAGATGGAACCGAAATCTCTTCGGTACAACACTCAGGGCGATGAGTACAATCTTTTCCACCCCTCGGTGATAGAAAATTCGACAAATGCTCGGCTAGATTTTTTTCGTTTTTTTGAAATATCTCGGCTATTAAGACAGATGAGACCGAAATCTCTTCGGTACAACACTCCGGACGATGAGTACAATCTTTTCCACCCCTCAGAGATCGAAAATTCGACAAATGCCCGGCTAGAAATCTTTCGGTTTTTTTGAATATCTCGGCCATTAAGCGAGTTTAGACCGAAATCAAAGGCATCAATTTTTGCCGTCTCGTTTAGATTAACAAGGTGAACCTACTTGCCGATGAAGCAGATGCATCAAACGGTTATCGAGCCAGGTAATATTTATATGATGAAAATGTTGTCCAGAAAAACTTATGAAAATGTTACGGTCACAGCGCTCAAACGAGTTAATTAATTTCCTGGGAGTTTGTCCTCTCGTTTAGATATCACGATGAACCAACTTTAAGAGAGAAGCAGATTCATGAAATCTTCTCGAGAAAATATCGATAAAAGTTTAGCCCTATAAGGTGCTAATGTGCCCTGCTGGGCGTTTGACCACCCGTTTAGATTCACAAGGTGAACTTACCTGACAAGGAGGAAGCAGATCCATCAAACTGTTATTGAGCTAGGTAACATTTATATGAAAAAATCTTGTCTATTAAAATTTATGAAAATGTAACTCTCACAGCACTCAAACGAGTTAATGTGCCTTCTTGAGAGTTTGTCCTCTCGTTTAGATTAACAAGACGAACCAACTTGCCCAGAGGGAAGCAGATTCATGAAACGGTTCTCGAGAAAACATCGATGAAAATTTAGCCCTATAAGGCGCTAATGTGCCTTGCTGGGCGTTTGGCCTCTCGTTTAGATTAACAAGGTGAACCTACTTGCCGAGGAGGAAACAGATCCATCAAACGGTTATTGAGTTAGGTAACATTTATATGATGAAAATGTTGTCCAGAAAAATTTATGAAAATGTAACTGTCACAACGCTCAAAGGCGTTAATGTGCCTTCCTGGTAGTTTGTCCCCTCGTTTAGGTTAACAAGATGAACCAACTTGCCCAACACTCAGAACGATGAGTACAATCTTTTCCACCCCTCGGAGATCGAAAATTCGACAAATGCCCGGCTAGATTTTTTTCGTTTTTTTGAAATAGCTCGACTATTAAGAGAGATATGACCGAAATCTCTTCGGCACAACACTCAGATCGATGAGCAGAAACTTTTCCACCCCTCGGAGATCGAAAATTCGACAAATGCCCGGCTAGATTCTTTTCATTTTTTTGAAATATGTCGGCTGTAAGAGGACCGAAATCTCTTCGGTACAACACTCAGGGCGATGAGTACAATCTTTTCCACCCCTCGGAGATCGAAAATTCGACAAATGCCCGGCTAGAAATCTATCGGTTTTTTTTTAAACTCCGCCATTAAGCGAGATTAGACCGAAATCAAAGACGTCAATGTGCCTTGCTGGGAGTTTGCCCTCTCGTTTAGATTAACAAGGTGAACCTACTTGTCGAGGAGGAAATAGATACATCAAACGGTTATCGAGCTAGGTAATATTTATATGATGAAAATGTTGTCCAGAAAAACTTATGAAAATATAACGGTCACAGCACTCAAACGAGTTAATGTGCCTTCTTGAGAGTTTGTCCTCTCGTTTAGATTAACAAGACGAACCAACTTGCCCAGAGGGAAGCAGATTCATGAAACGGTTCTCGAGAAAATGTCGATGAAAATTTAGCCCTATAAGGCGCTAATGTGCCCTGCTGGGCGTTTGGCCTCTCGTTTAGATTAACAAGGTGAACCTACTTGCCGAGGAGGAAACAGATCCATCAAACTGTTATTGAGTTAGGTAACATTTATATGATGAAAATGTTGTCCAGAAAAATTTATGAAAATGTAACTGTCACAACGCTCAAACGCGTTAATGTGCCTTCTTGGTAGTTTGTCCTCTCGTTTATATTAACAAGATGAACCAACTTGCCCAACACTTCAGAAACGATTCTCGAGTAAAATCTTTTCCACCCATCGGAGCCGAAAATTCGACTAATGCCCGGCTGGGCGTTTAGCCTCCCGTTTAGATTAACAAGGTGAACCTATTTGCCGAGGAATGAAGCAATCCATCAAACGGTTATTGAGTTACAAAATTTATGTGATGAAAATGTTGTCCAGAAAAATTTATGAAAATGTAACTGTCACAGCACTCAAACGGAATGATTCTTGAGAGTTTGTCCTCTCGTTTAGATTAACAAGACGAAAACTTGCCCGGGAAGCAGATTCATTTCTCATTTTGAAAATTTAGCCCTAAAGGCGCTAATGTCGGCTTTGTTTTAGATTAACAAGGTGAACCTACTTGCCGAGGAGGAAATAGATCAGCAAACGGATTCGAGCTAGTAATATTTATATGATGAAAATGTTGTCCAGAAAAACTTATGAAAATGTAACAATCAAACGAGTTAATGTGCCTTCCTGGGACCCCTCGTTTAGACTAACACGATGAACCAACTTCGACAAATGCCCGGCTAGCAAATCAAACGGTTTTCGAGAAAATATCGATTAAAATTTAGACCTAAATCAAAGACGCAATGTGCCCTGCTGGGCGTTTGCCCTCCCGTTTAGATTAACAAGGTGAACCTATTTGTCGAGGAAGAAATAGATCCATCAAACGGTTATTGAGTTACGTAAAATTTATATGATGAAAATGTTGTCCAGGTAAAAAATTTATGAAAATATAACTGTCACAGCACTCAAACGAGTTAATGTGCCTTCTTGAGAGTTTGTCCTCTCGTTTAGATTAACAAGACGAACCAACTTGCCCAGAGGGAAGCAGATTCATGAAACGGTTCTCGAGAAAATATCGATGAAAATTTAGCCCTATAAGGCGCTAATGTGCCCTGCTGGGCGTTTGGCCTATCGTTTAGATTAATAAGGTGAACCTACTTGCCGAGGAGGAAGCAGATCCATCAAACATTTATTGAGTTAGGTAACATTTATATGATGAAAATGTTGTCCAGAAAAATTTATGAAAATGTAACTGTCACAGCGCTCAAAGGCGTTAATGTGCCTTCCTGGTAGTTTGTCCCCTCGTTTACGTTAACAAGATGAACCAACTTGCCCAACACTCAGGACGATGAGTACAATCTTTTCCACCCCTCGGAGATCGAAAATTCGACAAATGCCCGGCTAGAAATCTTTCGGTTTTTTTGAAATACTCGGCTATTAAGAGAGATTATACCGAAATCTCTTCGACGTCAATGTACCTTGCTGGGGGTTTGCCCTCTCGTTTAGATTAACAATCTTTTCCACCCGAGGAGGAAATAGATCGAAACGGATTCGAGCTACAAATTTATATGATTTTTTCGTGTTTTCCAGAAAAATCATGAAAATTAACGGTCACAGCGCTCAAAATCTAATCGGTACAAAACTCAGGGCGATTGTACAAACTTTTTACCCGTTGGAGGTCGAAAATTCGACAAGTGCCCCGCTAGATTTTTCAAACGTTTTTTTTTTAAATATCGATGAAAATTTAGCCCTATAAGGACGCTAATGTCTCTTCTGGTTTAGCCTCCCGTTTAGATTAACAATCTTTTCCACCCCCGGAAGAAGATCCATCAAACGGTTATTGATTACGACAAATGCTCGTTGTCCAGATTTTTTGTAACTGTCACAGCACTTTTGAGCTAATATCTTCTTGAGCTATTAAGACGAACCAACTGAGACCGAAAGATTCTCTTTCTCGTACAAAATATCGATGAAAATTTAGCCCTACAATCTTTTTGGCCACCCGTTGGAGGTCGAAAATTCGACAAGTGCCCCGCAAACATTTATTTTAGTTTTTATAATGAAAATATCTTTATGGCTACGCTCAAAGAGTTAATGTGACTGCCTGGATTTGTCCCCTCGTTTAGGTTAACAAGATGAACCAACTTGCCCAACAGGACGATGAGTACAATCTTTTCCACCCCTCGGAGATCGAAAATTCGACAAATGTCCGGCTAGAAATCTATCGGTTTTTTTTTAAACTCGACCATTAAGCGAGATTAGACCGAAATCAAAGACGTCAATGTGCCTTGCTGGGAGTTTGCCCTCTCGTTTAGATTAACAAGGTGAACCTACTTGCCGAGGAGGAAATAGATACATCAAACGGTTATCGAGCTAGGTAATATTTATATGATGAAAATGTTGTCCAGAAAAACTTATGAAAATGTAACGGTCACAGCGCTCAAACGAGTTAATGTGCCTTCCTGGGAGTTTGTCCTCTCGTTTAGATTAACACGATGAACCAACTTGCCCAGAGCGAAGCAGATTCATCAAACGGTTTTCGAGAAAATATCGATGAAAATTTAGCCCTATAAGGCGCTAATGTGCCCTGCTGGGCGTTTGACCTCCCGTTTAGATTAACAAGGTGAACCTACTTTGCCAAGGAAGAAGCAGATCCATCAAACCGTTATTGAGTTACGTAAAATTTATGTGATGAAAATGTTGTCCAGAAAAATTTATGAAAATGTAACTGTCACAGCACTCAAACGAGTTAATGTGCCTTCTTGAGAGTTTGTCCTCTCGTTTAGATTAACAAGACGAACCAACTTGCCCAGAGGGAAGCAAATTCATGAAACGGTTCTCGAGAAAATATCGATGAAAATTTAGCCCTATAAGGCGCTAATGTGCCCTGCTGGGCGTTTGGCCTCTCGTTTAGATTAACAAGGTGAACCTACATGCCGAGGAGGAAGCAGATCCATCAAACATTTATTGAGTTAGGTAACATTTATATAATGAAAATGTTGTCCAGAAAAATTTATGAAAATGTAACTGTCACAGCGCTCAAAGGCGTTAATGTGCCTGCCTTTAGGTTAGTGAACCAACTTGTCCAACACTCGTTTCTTTTCCACCCCTTAATCAAAATTCGATGAACCAACTTGCCCAAACACTCAGGACGATGAGTACAATCTTTTCCACCCCTCGGAGATCGAAAATTCGACAAACGCCCGGCTAGAAATCTATCGGTTTTTTTTTAAACTCGGCCATTAAGCGAGATTATACCGAAATCAAAGACGTCAATGTACCTTGCTGGGGGTTTGCCCTCTCGTTTAGATTAACAAGGTGAACCTACTTGCCGAGGAGGAAATAGATACAGCAAACGGATATCGAGCTAGGTAATATTTATATGATGAAAATGTTGTCCAGAAAAACTTATGAAAATGTAACGGTCACAGCGCTCAAACGAGTTAATGTGCCTTCCTGGGAGTTTGTCCTCTCGTTTAGACTAACACGATGAACCAACTTGCCCAGAGCGAAGCAGATTCATCAAACGGTTTTCGAGAAAATATCGATGAAAATTTAGCCCTATAAGGCGCTAATGTGCCCTGCTGGGCGTTTGGCCTCTCGTTTAGATTAACAAGGTGAACCTACTTGCCGTGGAGGAAGCAGATCCATCAAACGGTTATTGAGCTAGGTGACATTTATAAGATGAAAATGTTGTCCAGAATGCATTATTTAACATGTGTTGTATGCATTATGTATTATTGGATATTGATGTTATGTAAGGACGTACATCTAAAATAGTTAAGGCGAACTGTTAATAAATAAAATTAACATGCATTAGATCTCTTTATTTTCTTTTCAAATAATGCTGTTGTAAGTTCATACTATCAATTAGCAGCTCGACAGTTGCAGACTTAAAAGCATGGTTGAGCATGGTTCGAGGTTCGAATTTCTTCGCATATTATTCCTCAAGCGATAGTTAAATACAGGCCCCGTTTATTTTGGTCTTGATTTGACTGTAACTAGTTTATTTATTCATTTTATGATTAACTCAATCGTTGCTGCTGAAAACAATTCTTATAGGAAGCGAGATCCTTTCAAAGCTTTCCCAAAATAAACCAGACCTATAACTTCTCTTGGAATAACAACGTTACACCTACGTTACCAGGTGCTCCTACGCAGACTATAAACAGTGTCATCCTACTTTTTATCTTGCTACTCGGTACTGCCCTACTACAGAAGCAAACAATTTGCCACGCCTCTAAACCTTTCAAAAAGAAATTTTCATCTTACTCTGCAAACCACACCTTCACAGCTCCTATCACGTCTTCGTTGAAAGAAAATTTACGAACTTTTAAACTTTTTGTCAGTTGAGAAAAGACACCATATTCGCACGGAGTCAGATGTGGTGAGTACTGGGAGTGTTCGAGTAACTCTAACGCTAAACCACGAACTATTCGCATGGCAACATGCGATTTGAACGCAAACACAAAACAACTTTGGACAACTTTCACCGTCTTCCTTCCATAATTTTTTCCCTAAAGTGGTCAGCAACGTCGAATTCCCAGTTATTGTTCCACCCTTATCCAGAAAATCAATCATGGTTTCCTCCATGGCAATCCTAAAAAACTGGAGCAAGAACTTTTCCGAAACTTCTTAGGCCTTGAAGAAGCAAAGTGTCTGCATTCCATCGATTGTTGCTTTGTTTCCGTGTCGTAGATATGTGCCCAAGTTTCATCCATAGTAGTAATACTGCTTAAAAAGTTTACATCATTTTCAAACCGAGCACAGATCGAACGTAACGCTTTCACCTTTGCACGCTTCTGGTCAACATTCAAACATCTGGAGATCCATTTTGCAGAAATTTATCTCACGACCAAATCGATGTGAACTATATGATTCGTATGACTCATATGATTCATATGAAATACTAAATGCCTCAGATATTCGTTTTAGCTTAATTCGACGGTCTGGCAAAATTGTGTCATGAACTGCTTCAACACTGTAGGGGACGGACACAGAAATAGGCCTTCTCGATCGGTGTTCATCTTCAATCGAAAAGTTACTCCTTTTGAAGATTACAATGAAATTGTTCACTGTCGCATGTCTTCATAAATCTGCTTAACTCTTAACGCCTTTCAATACAGGTACTTAGTGATGGCTCGATACTCCAATCTTTCGATCTTCACAATTTCGGTAGACATCCTTTTTTTAAATTTTGTTGTGCAACTTTGAGTCTGACCTTTATACGTGAAAATTTACACTGACACTGCTAATATATCATTTTTCGTTGTTGAAGCTTCTTGAACTACTCTAGTGTCACTTTGTGGATCACTGTCTTCAGAGTGTGGCTACTACTTGTTCTGTAAATATTATTTACATGTCTGCCTCTATTCTTTTTTTTTTTTTGCGTTTTGCCTACTGTGATAGCGCTGTATGCTATAAAGGTACTAATTCATGTACTGCTAAAGAAGTACTGAGCAACTGATAAATTTGCACACCCTTGGTCGTGATTGATTTCCTATTACCCTTTATTATTAGTTCTCTGCTACTACTACTTCCTGTAAAAGACCATGTCAAGTATATTTTGCAGCTTCACCTGCAAAAATAAACAAGTCCGGCAAGTAAGGTTACTGCCTAATAAATCTAATAAAATTCGATAAAGAATAGTAGGTGAGTGGTAGATCGTAGTTTCCCCAATCTTCTCTCTCTGACTCAGTGGATTGCTTTCCGAGTTCGGGTGTTTCCTGAATAATGGAAACATTCGAAACACGTAAGAAGTGCCTAGGTATTAAGAGTCATTATTAAGAGTGTAAAAGAAAACAAAACAGTTTTTCTAAGAAAATCATATATGACAAAATCTACGGAATTAGTTCTAAGGAAATTTAGAATCTACGCTCTTGTGTCCAAACTAGCTATTCTGGTGCATGTTCAGTGGAGTATTTTTACTTTTGGTGGACACAGAACAATTTCTTCATAAACAATTTTCTGTGGAATGACTCTACATCATTTCAGTCATTTAAATGATCAGTTAGTGCCATCTACATGTAATATCGTGAAAATGATACATATACCGGATTTCGTTTCGTAGGGACAGCATACTTTTTTACTTGAAGGCGTAGAAAATTTTACTTGTCATGCTTTATTTGTCATGCTTTATTTGTTTAATATTGAAGAAAAACTGAAACCTTCTAATTTCATTTATTTGTCGCAATTTTTTTGTTACTTGAGATATTAAGATGCGGTTTGAAGCAATTCAAATTGTAATCGAAATACTTTTATTGACGCTTAATAAAACAAATTTCTTTTGGGCAAATTTTCAGTAATCTCACCTAACCTCAAAATTTTAAATTGGAACCGTGCAATTCTCGTGGCTCTTTTAAAAGGAGATTTCTTCCTGGATACAATCGTGTATCGCATGATATGGAGATTTTGTCAAAATTTGGAAAACTAAGCTCATCCTGATTACGGGCAGACATCACAACTTTTTGTTTATCGCGTTATCTGTGAAAACAACTCAGTTGTCATTATAGGAACCTGTCAGAAGTGTCAATGTTATTTCTTCAATCTATAACGGATAATTTCGCAAAATACGATGTATTTTGTACGGATATCAGAAGTTTGAAGAGACTATCATTTAATAACACAAATTTCATATTAGTAACCTAATCTCACCTCAAGATGATACCGCATGATATGAAAACTTCTTAAAAATTTTAGGAAGCAATCTTAACTTTTCATTTATCATACTATGAGAAAAGCACACCATCATACATGTACTCACAGGAAACGATAACATCGTACTTATCACTGCAGTAACTTTCACAGTGACGTTAAGACAGTAGGTATCTGTCACGATAATAAAAAGCACGATATCTGCTGCAAGATCACCTGATTTGACTTCTTCTGATATGTTTTGTGGGGTACTGTTAAAAATAAAATTTATGGTCCTAGAGGATTGTAAGAAGCAATACTTGAGGCATCTAACACCACTATAAAAATATTATCCACAAAGTAATAAATAGTATTCAGAGACGGTGTCAACTTTGCATTGTAAACGATGGTGATTTATTTGAGCAATTTAATATTGTTGTTCATTATTTAGTAGCACAGTTGTATTGTTGTTGTATATTGTGAAAAGTTTTTCATGTCGCTGATATGATATTTCTAATCAATGTTTTTGACAATTTTCTGAAGAAAGTAAAATTAAAATACAATTACCGAAAGCTAAAAATAAAATTTTGTAGTAAATGGACTTTTTTTAGTACGTATTAACTTAAGCTTTCCCAACGTTAGTAAAACTATGAATTATTGAAATGCATTTTTTACGATAGTGTAAATGATACTTGAAAAATATGAATTCACATATATTTAAACAATAAAGTATATTTATATGTAGAACTACTATAATTATAATAAAAGAAGCAGCCAAGCAACGACATTGTTCTTGAAAGTTACAACATATATTGTGCTTTTTAAACGCTTCCAAAATTATATTATATTCCTGATAACCTATAAATAATTTCAAATAAAATATCACATCGGATATTGTCACATATGGTTTACAAACATCATTGCTCTTAATAAAACAGAACAAACATATTGGATAGTACACAATACTAAGTAAACCAGGCGCATAAATTTACGTTTCACAACATCAACTCTCCATTGAAATCTGACGTCGTATTGTTCCGCGGAAGGGGTGGTCCAACCGCAGTCAATTTGAAGGGGTACAAGAAATACCATAAACTCCGTCCGGATGATATCCAAACGTAAAGGTTGCTCGACCAGGCGTGACACTGCCAGATGTCCACCTTACACTTCGAGAGCATTACAATTAATTATCATTTAACTTGTCCGAATTGATTTATATCTCTTAACCCTTTTGTGTTGCAGAAAGGTGTTTATCTGACGTCGACAGTGGTGCTGATAATATCAACGTGCATTATGACGTGAGGCGGTGTTTTTATTTGAGTAAGTAAATTTTAACATGTGTGTATGTAGTTGCAACTTTTTTTGTAATGTTTTGAAGCATTCTTAAATTTATGTTGCTTTTGTAGTTAAACTAAAGGGATAATAGCATTCTCCGAGAAGTTCCAGATAGTATTCGTTTGTAATCAAACTAGTTTGCAAGAAGAAGAACTAAAGACGGATTAAGAAAAATCATTTCTGCATTCATATCACGATTTAAAAAAAAATGTAGGGTATTGGAAGAAATCCATGATACAATAAACCTCTTTTTCAAACCAATCTTTACAGACGCTTCCAAAATCGCGCTACCTTTCGCTACATTGTACTAACATCCCTCATCTAGGCTTGGAATGTTTACACGCCAATAAATAATCATAACTAACAGAGCAATTGGCGAACGTACGTTACGATCGACAGCCACACCGCAGTACTAATTCGTCTATTGGGACTTTGTACACGCAACGAGGATAATTATTTAGCATTATACACGTTTGATATAATCGCATTTATTCCTATCTATGGCCGGCCATGTAATTATGCCGCATGTTAATACACGGTAAACGAATTACCCACGGCTCTGTTTATTAATGCAGGTGGTCGCCCGTTGTCACGCTTTACCGCATTTATAGTAAAGCATTGAAATTTATAGAAAATTAAATTACTTCCCTACCCGATTCCGATGTCCGATCTAATTATTGCGTTCGGGGAAATGAAACTGTTGTTTTTTGCTAGTTACGAATCAAATCAATATACGCGAGGTACTAATACTGTTCAAGATTTGATATTTGATTTATTTTTTACGAAATTTAGATCTGGTAGTTTCATTGTAAACCATGACTTGGATATCACTACAGCATCTAGAAGCAAATCGACACTATTCAACACACAGAGGTAACAAAAAAATGTCTGGAAAATGATTTTAAAAAAATTGTCTGCGATTTACGGAGATTTAATTTATGTTGGTAAATACATTTTCTTATCTTAAAGTGCTATTGTCTAAGAAAGTTCCAATTCCATTGTTTTTCAAAAAAAAAACCTTACAGCACATGAAAGTGTTTCCACACGTCGTCATCTAAAAACGATTATTTTCGCCAAATTCGATCGTCCACCTCTATAAGGTTTAAGAAGACGTAGGTACGGCAGTAAATGAAAGTGGTAGAAAAGAGTGCGAAAAGATGGAGCGCGAGCGGATGTGATGCTACCCCGGAGAGCAATTCCGGTACCCCGTCGTTACGATTGTCCGATTGCCCGGCTATTGCTCGGCCCAGCACTCTCTTATACTCCGTATACACTGCCGACATTTACACACGTACGCCATTCGCACACACCAACGATGATACCGTTACACATTGAACGAACCGTTCTCAGTGATTGTTATAGGTTTTTTAGTGTTCGTCCGCCTAATCGAACGGCGATGCTAACTACGTACGCTTCTACCCGGTAAAACAGGAAACTGCCGCTGAACATCAGGCAACGAACCAGGAATACCCAGTCGGACAACTTTTTATTGTACTAGCTAATTTGCGGGATTGCTGTTGTTGGTGTACTGTATGCAAGATCCATCGGCATTGCGAGTAAATCCGCCTACAAATCGAGGTGTTTTAGCTTGAAATATAAATACAAAATACTTATTTTCATTTTCCCAAAAAGATATACTATTGTAGTATTGTTAGCATATCTTCATTCAGCATTTTGTAGAAATAAATTTAAGTTTTTGTAGATTTTGAGAATTTATAATTTTTTAAGAACTGTGCCAAAGCATAAGTAATGCTTCTCCATACTTTAGCTAAATGTTATAACGATTACTACAGATGTAAACAATGTTCACACTTACAACAGTACATACCTATCCCATTACGTAACCACATCATACCCACAAGTATCCACAATTATGGTGAACCTAGTAATCATCACAACAATTCTGATTACTTTAACAATAAATTTTTCTCATTGTACATTCGTCTACTTACATAGTTTAAAATTTACTTATAGAGCACCACGATGCGACTTATACGTAGAACTAGGTAGGAGAGATTACGTGGAATCACGTGTGTAAAGCAAATTCGACAAGAACAAAAAATAAACTATTATCTAAACTTCTACAAACACAATTAAAACCACTGGCAGCGAGATTTATTAAAAAGTGACGTTAAAATTAATATAAAAAATATATAGTAAACTAGCAATTGCGATCTTGCAAAATAATTATCCATTATCTGAATACATATGGGCATTTCCTTAAATCCATTTTGTTTTGCAACTTTACATTTCAAATCTTTAATAATTATGTTAAATGCTTCCAATAAGTATAAAGCGATGTGGGATATAATTTCTCGAATACAGGGTAAATCCACGTCGAGAGAAAAGTCGGAATTTTTTGTTAACAATGTAAAAATTCCAGATAAGTAAGTTGCAAATAAGTGGACGTGAACTTTTTAAATAACAATGTTCCTATGAGCGGTACTTCTTTTTTTCTATTCCCTGTTACGGCTGAGGAGATTTTAAGTCTTATAAGTACTCTTAAATCATCTACTTCATGTGCTGTTGACGGCATTTCAAATAACTTATTGAAAATAATTAAATATCAAATTTGTGAGGTTTTCGCTTAAATAGTTGAAAAAGGGATCTTTCCAACTAAATTAAAAAAGGCAATCATTAACCCCTTACATAAGAAGGGTTATCGTAACTGCTACGCAAATTATAGCGCAAGCAGTTTACTGTCCATTTACTGTCCAGTTTTTCGAAAATTATAGAATATCTTCTTATGCGTCGGTTGACTGATTACTTTTATAAGTACAAACTACTGTCAACTGATCAACACGGGTATGTTACGGGAAAGGGAGTTGACACTGCCCTGAGCGAATTTCATTATTATTTGGTACGTGAACTGGATAAGAGTGCATCTCTTGTGGGTCTGTTTTTGGATTACTCCCAAGCTTTTTCGATACAGTATACGAGGTAATTCCTTACAGATCATTAAATCATATTTTACTGATCGGCAACGACTAATAAGAGTAAATCAAATTAACCTAAGTGATTCAATTGATTTAATTCAGGGAGTACCTCAAGGGTCGGTTTTGGGGCCTTTTATGTTCATAGTGTATGCAAATGATCTCGGTAGCTTTTTGTCACGCTGTGGTGAGGTTTATTTGACCAGATATGCAGACGACACAAGTGTCTTATTGACACATGAAGATCGCGATATTCTATTTGATCGTTTGACTGGTGTTTATGAAAATATAAAAATATGGTCTGCTAAGAATAACCTACACTTAAATATTGAGAAAACTCAGGTAGTATCTTTCAGTATAAGCAATTGTGAGCGTACTCATAGTGTCATGAACCACAGTTTTGCTACGGCGGCAGAAGCAAAAGTACTCGGCATAATTTTTGAGTCGAACTTGAATTTTAAAAGTCACATAGACTCTCTGTCAACGGCTATCCACGGCTTGCTATGGCTTGAAGTTTGTTTCATGCCACTGTAGTAAGGAAGTGCTTTGTTGTTTGTATTACGCATATATTCATTCTTTGTTGCGGTATGGTATTGTTCAGTGGAGAAATTCAACTGACATAGATAGAGTTCTTGTCATTCACAAGTGGGCGACTCGAATCTTGTCAGATATTAATTGTCGTCAATCATGTCGGGCGGAATTCAAGAATCTGAAAATTTTGACTGTAATCAAGGTTTACATTTATGAACTGTATGTGTATGTTTATAGGAATAAATATCGGTTCTCGAAAAACAAACTAACGCGTATATACAATACCCGAAACAAACATATGCTTCAACCGGATTGGCATCGGACTGTTAAGTTTGATAAGTCTCTCTTTAATATGGGAAGCAAAATTTTCAATGCGCTGGCAGAGGAAGTAAAATCTAGTTCTAATATTCATATGTTTAAAAGAAATTTGAATAGTTCTCTACTTGCTAAGAGTAGTTGCGCACTTCACTAATTCTTTAGTTGGGATAACGTCTTAAATTGTAAAATGTTTATATTATTTACTTGTGTATATATGTTTTTATGACGATTCCAATACATGTTATCACTATGTATTATGGAAAATAAATTATTATTATATTATTATTTACTTTCAGTGTGGAATACATAGGACGTTGAACACGCAATAATTATCAGAGAAAATTGATCATAACTTCTGAAATACTCGGTATATCTTAATGAAGCCTCATATCGAAGGAACGAGGAAGATGCGCTTAATTTAAATTTGAAATAATATATAGTGCGTCCCATTTAATAAAATGTATGTTTGGTTCACCCTGGCAATATGAAACACTCTGTATATACGAAAATAATTTGAAAATATGTAGCTTAAAACTGTTTATGATTTTTATACTTAACGTTTTGTGATATCTTTACTATTAATGGATATATTTCGCTTTGACGCAGTAATGCCTCACCCTGTGTGTAATCTTTTCAAAAAATTTGACTTGGAACCACCTTTTTCCAAATCACCACAGTAGAAAGAAGTAGAAAGAAAGTAAATGAAAAATAATAAGATAATAATAGAAATTAGTTCTAAAAAACATAAGCGCTATATAAAGTAAAAAGAACTTTTCAATTCAGCGTTCAATTCAGGCAGAAGAAAAAAGAAATAAACATTTTTTCAAAGTATAGTTTTATTAGAACGATTGAACTTTTACATTTAAGAACGAACTACGAGATCATTGAAATGACAACCTACCACAGCTGGATGCTACAGTACACCATCCGATCTACCCAATTATCAAGTAGTTTTCCGATGGTTTGGGCTTGAATTTGATTAATGGCAATGTCGACTACGTGTTTCAAAACTTCAATTGTCTCTGGGTGGTTAGCGTAACAGTTATGCTTAACCGCTGCCCATAAAAAATAGTCCAACGGGCTTAAGTCACAGCTCCGTGGTGGCCAATTGACATCAGAATTTCGGCTGATTACTCGACTTTCGGAAACAGTGCCCAAAAGTTATTACGTTGGCTGTGTGGCAAATAGCGCCGTTCTATTGAAATTATATATCATCCATATCATTCTCTACAATTTTTGGAAACAAAAATTCGTTAAGCATGGCACGGTAACGGTTGCCATTGACCGTAACGACGGTTCCTAAAAGAAAATGCCTAAATGATACCACCCTGCCAAAATCTGCGCCGACCAGTCACTCATTTTCTGTGCATCGGCTTCTCAATGACGACGCTTGGATTTTCTGAGCCTCAAATGCGACAATTTTCTTTATTCACATAGCCTCTGATTTGGAAATGGACTTAATCTGAAAAGATGATTTTTCGGTAGAAAGGTCATCTTCAGCCAAGCGATCTCCAGCCCACTGGACGAAAGGAAAACCCACCGGATGATCATGAGCCTTCAGTGCTTGGACAAATTGAACTTTATAAGACTTAGTAGCGAGGTCTTTATGCAAAATTCTCTCCAGAGAAGTGCAAGACATGTTCAGTTCCTGAGGAAGATGACTAACTCATGTGGATGGAATTTCAGGCACACTTTGGACAACAACAGCAATGTTTTCAGCTGACCGCGCAATTTTCTACGTAAAGTTAAAATTAATAATAAAATAGAAATATAGATAAATAAACAAAATAATAATAAAAATGTTCAAAATGCTGCCCGGTCACTTCTTCACACAAATAAAGTCGTCTTACAAAAGCGTCTAATGAATGATCCAGGTTTTCTGCGGGACTATTTGCTGTCAAAAACAACATCAATAGGTGTCACTTGTCAGAAAAAGATTTTTTTCTTCAAACGTCAATAAAACTGACATTGGTTGACTGTGTCCACTTGACAATTTTATGATGAGTTACTGTAGACCCGCTTATCTTCAATTAAAAATAGATATTTTTGCATAAATTTGCCGACGTTTGAAGAAAAAGTAGCATATTTTATGTGGAGGAAAAGTTACTTTTCATGGCTTGCTCTCTAAAAAGTATCACTTTTCCTCCGTATAAAATAATCTACTATTGCTTAACGTTATAAGTGACAATTTTGAATTTGTAGCACTCATTAAAATGAATTTAACTCAAATTGAACGCATTGAACTATTGTTGGCTTAGGTGACCGCAAAAGAACTCATTCGGAGGCCTGTCATGTATTTAATGACGCTCATCTAAACCGTGCTCCGATTAGTAGGTCGACAGTATCTAGAACAGTCCAACGATTCGAAGAGTTGAAAACCGTATAGAATCGCCCAAATGCTGGAAATCCAAAGACAGGAACTAACCAAGAAAATTCATTAGACGTTTTACTTGATGTTTATGATAAACCACAAATATCCACCAGACAACTTGCTGCTGATCATCATATTTCAGAAAAATCAGTAAGAAAAATACTAAAGCGGTCCAAACTGTACCCCTACAAACCACATTTAGTGCAGGAAGTATCAGAAGATGGGCTTGACCGCAGGGTGCAATTTTCGGAAATAATGACTGGGAAAATTGAAAGAAATCAAAGTTTTGTTAATAATATTGTTTTTTCGGATAAATCTACGTTTATGTTAAACGGTTATGTAAATAGGCATGATTGTAAATATTGGCACGCTAATAATCCACATGTAAGCCTCGAAGTTCATACACAACATCCAGAAAAGATTAATGTTTGGTGTAGTATATTAAATGGAAGCATCATTGGCCCAATCCTTTTACTTGGATCTTTAACACCAACTATCTACTTGGAACTACTACAAAATCAAATTATACCACGAATACAGGAAATTAAACCTAATCCAGTGAATCCAACACTTGTGCATTCAGACATCTGGTTTTAACACGGCTCCTCACATCATTTTGGCAAGCAAGTTCGTGATTACTTGAACCAGACGTTTCCCAAAAAATGGATTGGGCGAAGAGATCAGATTGAATGGCCTCCTCGATCGCCAGACATGACTTCAATTGACTTTTTCTTCTGGGGACACTTGAAACGTTGGGTGTATGTTGATAAACCAACATCATTAGATGATTTAGACAGCCGAATTAGAAATGTGACAGCAAATATTCCCGCAGATTATCTGCGTTATTCATTAAACGCTTTAATAAGACGACTTTATTTGTGTCAACAAGTGAATGGGCAGCATTTTAAACATTTAATATGAGTTTGTTTCATTATTAATTTTTCACGATTTTTTTAAATTATTTCTCAATAAACAAATTTATAGTGTATGTCTTTGTATTTTTGGGGTAAGTAGCTCAAATGCTCTAAAGTTAAACCCTTGTTCCTACTTAAAAAAAAGCAAGATGGCGTCGTTATGCTCACATCAATTGCTCAAAACAAGTGACATTTTTGTCAAAATCTTGGCTATAATATACAGTTTAACTCTACCAAATATCAAATCTAACGTTCTAAGCGTTTGCTTGTTACTCCACTTGGTGCAATACTTTAGCCGCGCCCTGTATTTATCAAAATCAAAATAACCGGTAGTTTGAAGTCCAAATGTTAAATAGCCCATCCTGCATTTGAAAAATAGAAATTACTATAGAAGACCTTTGTTTTGGATTCTGCTTGCGAAAAAAATTAACCAGCACCAGTAACTTGCTATGGTTAAAACTTATCTTCATTTACTGATGCGAGATCCAACTATTTAAGGACGCGTTGTGATAATAATCCTTCTTATACGAAATAGCGTGAAAGATACGAGTATATGATAGCCCTACTAGCGGGCATGCCCTTTAAATTATTTTAAAACGTGAATCAAGTAAAAATCCTGTTTAGAAATTAAAAGTCAGTATTCTAGAAACTTCAACAGTATATTCTTATGTATTTAACCCTCTTCAATATAGGTGCTGTTTTTTTATCGTATTGCATTCATTCACCCATATAGAGCGAGTGAACGTCGGATGAACGCGCCGCGATCTGATCGGAAGGCCCATTATCGCCAAAACTGCCGATATAACAGACGCATTATACCAAAACTCAATACATATATGAAAGTCGCGGCGTGTTCGCAATAACCATTTACCACTATCTGTAATTCCCACGGCACATGTTCACCGCTTGATGTCGGTGAGCCTGATTGCGCTGCTACGGACAGAAATGAAAACAAATTGCTTCCCGCGGAAGGATATTGCCAGCCCTAAAAGTCGCGCAACACTTCTTATTTGCGCGGGTATTGCTGTGTACGGGTGGTTGGTGTGCCTGCTATACACAGTATGTAGTACATCGGTGAGAGATTCTACGTAAACGTGCGTTCATGTGTTCGTGCCCTGCGACAAATTGTTATATTATGTTTGCTTTGCGCCTTACCCCAGGCCATTACACTATCTGGGATGTCTGATGCTCGACGGTGACATTACGAGTTGCAATTTTCCTATATTTCAATGTCGAAACAGTTATTGGACGTAATAACGTTTCAAATATGCCGCCGTCTGCTTTTGTATTAACATGTTTGAGATAAAAGTTTCACCTGCGAATAATAATATTGTTGGAAGTTACTTTCCGGAACTTTTCTTTCCGTGCTGCCGAGTCACGTACATACCTGCAGTTACAGGAGTAATTTTTCTTTTAGTTGTAATAAATACTTGGATTATTTTGCACATAATGTATAGTAATAAAATTAGACTAGTAGTTCTCGTATAATTAAACAACGTCATATTTTCTGACGAGAAGACATTTAGCTTGAGTGGGGCCTAACGGTTTCAAATATTATTAATACGAATTTGCGCAAGTACACTGAACTTATCATAAGCCGAAATGTTAGTGGCAGTAGTATAATGGTTTGGGCGCCTTTTGCCCATAACAATAAAATCCCTATATGGGTCCAATTTTTATATAGAACTTCTGAAAATGATTCTGATAGACTTTAGTGAACAATTGCCGATCGAAGACAGGATATGTCACTTATCCATAATGTTAGATAAAGAAAGGAGTAGGCGATCGAAACTCTATAGGCAATGTTACCAAGTAAGGCTTATGTCAAATATAAATGGCGTCAAAAAACTAAATTCTGCGCCTTATAATCTCAATATTGCAGTAAAGAAAATGTTATTTGTTAAATATTCAAATACCACCGATAAGGTTTTCATAAAGGAAAACTTTTTTTGTTATTGATTTTTCGTAAAATAATGTATTTTTTGGAAAAACTTCATATTCAGGAATTGAAGGTTCTAATTTATTAAAAAAGTAAAAATACGTTTTCTTCCTCTTTTCACTAATACTCAAATTAACTGGTTACGTGGTAAAATATAATTGAAAAAACACTATAAAGAATATATTGAGGCCAAGCTGGATTATCTGCACCTCTCCATATCTGCACATCACTTGCAGGAGCGAGAGAGATTAAAGGCTTTTGGTAAAATGATTACTGTGATATTGTGTGTTCTAATTAATTAATTAAATATTACATACATGACGTTTTGGAAACAATCGTGTTAGCAGTACTAAGCTAGACAATAACTTGCATTGACGTCCAACTAAACCACGAGCAACAATTCAAGGTTCTACTTCCGAGCCTCTTGTTTGGTATACAGATGGATATAAGACAAACAAAGGTGTAGGAGTTGGGATTTATGTTCCTGAGACCAACTCTATAGAACTCTAAGGTTCCCCAACTATTTTTCAAGTGGGACTACATGCTATAGTCTTTTGCGTCAGGGAACTCTTAAACAAGAACCCGAGAGTCACAAAAATCTTCATATATAAGCTCCAGCCTCTCATAGCTTTGAGTGTAAATTGCTCTGGAAATGTTGGATGAACGTGACAAAATTAGCCACAACAAACAAGGTGTCCCGGTAGTGGGTACTTGGGCACACTAGGAAAAAAGGAAATGATTAGCTTGCAAAACAAGGCGCTTATATGCGTTTCATTGCACTGGAACCGTTCTTTGGAGTTCCCAAAAGCCAGCTCAAGAAGTTCAAGAATGGAAGACATAATAAATGGTCTCCCTCTGAGGGAAAACACCCGGACAAACATAAGCGAAGAAATTTATTAACTTCTTACCAAACTGTAATAAAAAACTATTTTATCTTAGCAAGTCGGAGTTAAGGACTCCTACTCGTACTCTTCTTCTGACTGGCCCCTGCCCTCCAAGACACCATCTCAAAAAATTGGACAAAGTTGATTAAAACACGTGTCAATTGTGCGAATTGGGATCTGAAACTAGGGCAGGCGAGCTTAACACTAGAACAAAGCCTCGGCACCCAAATTAGTTCTGAGGTTCGTCAAGAATATTGGAATAGAAGGATACTGATGCGATAGCGTATTCACAATGGATCAATAAGTCGATGAGAGGAGAGGTGCTTGTAAACTGAACGACCCACCAACAATACAATAACGGAAAAATGCTTCTGCAGAAACTGCTTTCTTTAGTGTTTGATAAAAATATTGACATTCCTGAATCTATGGTGATACTTTATCGGCATTATAATATAAGCTAGTTTTGCCTAAAATTAAAAAAAAAGTCTTAATTTTTGAACACCTGTTATGTCGAATCTAATCTTGAAGAATGACTTCCGAAACTTCTAGATAGGCAAAACTTCTTCTACATAGAATAGAATTTTCTTGAAAAAAATCAATCAGAGAAAAATGTATCTCCTGGAAATATCAGGCGTGAAAACACGTTAGAAGCTGTTGCAAAATCTCAGGGCACTATGGGATCTCGTTTACTATAGAGGATATATTGTACCTTTAGATTAGTCAAAGTTGTTCAAATTTACGTGTGACTAACAATCGAACAAAAAATCTCTGATGAGTTAAATGTCCACCGAACTGAATTTGAAAAGTAAGAATTTCTGTCTTTATCTTAAACACAGGTATGGGACCATGGAAAAGGTTAATGTCCTGGTTTCTGATGTCAAAAATATATTATATTCTCCAAAGCAAAATTGTAGAATTATGTACCATAGCAGACATAAGAATTGAATCATCTATTTTGCGGGGTGCCGACAGCGATTTAATCTCTGATTTACTATTTGTTTGGTAAACTGTATGTCTCAGGTATACGGCTTTGCATATTTATGTATCAAATACGCTACAGTTTATATCTGCATACATATATTTAAATATATATATACTTTTAAGTCTTAACGTATCACTTACAATCCTCTTGCATTTGCACAATTAGTATACATATTTAAAATTAATTATTATTATTAATAATTAAATTAATTTTTATTTAATAAGTCAATCCATATTTCCTGATATACATACAATACGTATATAGTATCATTATATCATATAAAGTAATTCGCTATAGTGCGTGAAAAGGGACGAAGTCAAATAAAATACTATGAAAAAACAATAGAAACAATTTTATCTAAAAAATGATTATTTATCTACGACAACAAAATACATGATGAAGTAGTTTGCAATACTTAATGCTTACCAGCTGATTATTTTACAGCGGTGCCATATCTACATAATTCTATTAATTTGATTGCTTGATTTTATTTCAATATAATTTGAAAATTGGGTTTCATACACATATTTCTACAAATATTTTATATTATTTTATATATACATATTTTATATTATTATATACAATTTAATCCATTAATATTTGATATTAACTTCACAATCTCTATTACCGTTTACCTGGATAGGGAAATAGAGATTATTCAATTAATTTTTAGATTTAATTATTGAAATTTGCTATGAGCATGCAAAATACGTCTACACATGTGTGTATCAATCTCAATTTTAAAATACGGTTTAAATAAATTATAAAAACATTATATTCTGAAAACATTTAATTGTGGCAACTGTCAAACGGTAGTCGGCCCTCTTAAAAATTCAAAAAGACATTTTCTATCTATTGTTTTTTGAATGTTGTAGTTAAACTTAAAACAGTAATAAACTGTAAAGATTTACTGCAAATCAGTATACAGGGTAACTGGTAATGAAACCGTCATACTTTACAGCGTGTTAGTAAAGATCATTTGCAATACATACAGCCCAATTTCCCTTATTCAAAAGGCGCCAGTTTTCGACATAGTGTTTTTTTTGTTTTTTTCGAAGTTCACTAATTACGCTCACTCAAACTTAAAATTTACGAAAATAATGGAGCTTTTTCTCAATTTTTCAGTTTGTCTGCCTAGAGGACATCTCAACACACATTATTTATAGGTGACAATTACGTTAAATACTTGGAAAATTAAAACTTCCGCTTTTGATGAAACTGTAGACTCAGCCGCTACCTTTGTGACTATTTATTTAGCGATTGTGTCTACAGTTTCATCAAAATCGGAAGTTTTACTTTTTTTTAATTTTCCAACAATTAACAATAAAGGTTAACTAAAAAAATCTACTTAACATAATATTTCACGAAAATGTTGAAGATGATAATGCGTTAAGACATTAATACTTCGAAAGGATCATCATTTTCTATAGCCACATCTATAATCATTTGTAATCACCCTATTAATCTATAAATCGATCAGATAAACTAATATATGCATACAATATAATAATACAATCATTGTAAAATAAAAGTATTTAATTATTTGTATTAGTAAATCCGTAACTACATTAGAAACTCTTTCTATGAAGTAAATATCCATCTATTAGTATAATTAAGGATCGAGTAGTATTTTATATATCGCAAATTATGTGTATACGACGCCTAACACATATATTGATAAATATTACAGCGGACACTATGATAATGCTATTTGTAGGTGTATTCACAGTGCATGCTATTGCGGAAGATATTACTACCAAATGTCTTTATACTCATGTCTAAAATATTTTACAACATACAGCCGCTGGCACTTTACAGTTGACCAAGTTGTTTGTCTGTTTATATTTCGCTACCTGATTTAGTCCCGAGGAAATGGCTTTTCGATTCAATACATCTGTCTTTTATAGTACATAATTGTAATGTTTGCAGAATATAGGAATAAAACAACATTGTGTACTGGGGAAGAGGCAGATTCACATTGATATATGACTTAAATATTAAGACAGGACATTAAACCCAGACACAGGCGCACATTACAGGTAAATAATACAGTTGCATACATTATAATATATCTACTATATATGCCCATCATTCTTACACTACATTCTTCCCTCCCTTAAAAGAAAAAAATATATAAATGTAATAAATAATATACAGTATTTACAATAAATATCAATAACACTTAATCCTAACAACATTTCGTTTATTCCGTCTTGGTGAATCTACAAAAGTATTACTGGAATTTTTAACATCTGTCGCCAATGACTTAGTTGGTGTACTTGATAATACTTCGTTAGATGAACTTAGAATTTTCTTATCAGTGTCTATTGAAAAATTATAGTCTATAATTTGATTTATATGTCGTTTCTATGTTTTGGTATGAAAACAAAATAATTCCTAGTACCTATTTCCTTTTTAATTAGACCTTTGAGCCAATAGGGTTTATTTACTATTCTATAATCTATAACAGCTAACGGTATCATTAATGTTATTTTGTTTCTTTTACCTTTTAAATGTTTAATTTGATTTTCTTGGCCCTTAACAATTTTATTATGAACATTATTATTAGCACTAGGATCTACAATATTAACATTATTGTTTACAATGTCTAATACAGTTCTAATATTTCTGTTAAACATTCATTGTGCAGGTGATTTTCCAGTAGAACAATGAGGAGCAAATCTGTATGATAATAAGAAATTATTTAACTTAATATAAAAACCAACCAGTGAATTTTATGCAAAGCATGTTTAACCGTTTTCCCCGCATTTTCAGCTTGACCGTTGGAAGATGGATGGAAAGGTGCAATTTCTTTAAATTCAATATTATTTTTAGATAGAAATGTCTGAAATTCTTCCGACTTAAAGTAGTGGCGTTATCAGAAACTAAAGAGAACAGTAATCCAGATCTAGAAGAAATATCTCTTAAACAATTTATAGTAGTAATTGACTTGGTGTTATTTGTGTTCCAAGCATCAAGAATGACTAAAACGTATTTATTACAAATAGGCCCTGGATAATCAATATGAATTCTTTGCCAAGGCTGTTCAGGGTAAGATCTAGTATTTAAAACAGCCTTCGGAGGATCACTTTGAGTTAACAAACGTTTACTACATACTTTGATTAAAATCTCAATGCATTATGCAAACTAGTTCTGATTATTTTAATAAAATATTCTTGGAGAATGTGAACTAGAAGAGTCGCCAGAGTCTGCGGAAGATGTCTTGATGTAAAGTATCTAGATTTCCTGAAACTGAGGAAATACCTAAAGAAAGTTGTTGTAACAGTATATAACAAGAAATTACTTTTAAAACTATATTTTATTTCTTAAAATCTTCTAACTTGCTGCTTCCTTTCCGATATTATTAAGCAGGCCTTCAAAATATCCAGGTTTAACAATTTCGACAAATTTGAGCCTACAGTGTATTATACACATAACTGCTGTAAACTTATTGTTTTCGGAATATATTTTTACGCGATTCTTCATTGCTTTCTTCAAAAATATTTATTATATCTGTCTTTCTTGGATAAATAGTATACGATTTGATATTTTAACTTTCCAGTACCGCTTGATATTTAAAGTCTCTACTTGCCTAAACCCTTCTGTAGAATTGCATAACAGTCTTAGGCCTGAACTATGTAGTTCTATAGACAGACTTCATTGCTCTTTGGTGCTTGGTCATGCAACAAACAATAAAATCGGGAAATATTCCATGAAAATATACGGAAGAGGTCATGGTCGTTAAGGTAAGTGAATAATTTTGAACATTAGTGTAGGCACACATTCAAAACGAATCTGTACAAGAACAGTTCCTTCTCTTTTGATTAAGTACAGCTTCCATTGAAACGTTAGCGCTCCTTTTCTGGTAATCGATTTTTAAAATCTAGTGTTTTGAAACTTGTGATAAAGCATCTATATTTAATGATAGCTAATGGTGAACCCATGCATTATCACCTGTAAGAAAATTTGAAAACTTGACTGTAATTTTTCATCAATGATAACTCTGTTTCCAAACCAAGAACTTCGAGCAATTTTTTATAAACCGTAGACTCAGATACTCATCAGGTTTCTTTAGTTTTATAGTCTAATATACCGATGGGCAAACTTGTAACGTTTTACATTTAATCCATACAATCATACGATATGCTATCCGAAAACTCCTAAAGACATAGCAAAACCAGTCACAAAGAATGCATTAAAATAGAAAAATAATATCAAAAAGAACAGTTTAGTTACGTAAATACAACAGATATTTTAAACGAACCCTCTTTTATATTGCAAAGAAAAAGAGATTTACAACTCTACGCCTGAAGTAAGAAATATTAGGTACCCTAACCCTATACACCAGGCGAAAGCTGCTGGGGGGAGTCTTCGTCGCGAAACGCGAAGCTTTTATCCTGATAATGCATAATCTCTCAAAATCAAAAATAATGTTTATATCCACTCGGAATAAAAACTTATCATTCAAGTTGATTAGAGTTGATGCATAAAGACGAATAAATAATCCATATTTAGATGAAGCGGTCGTTAGGGACTCCCTTGAGTGTCGAGATTTCGGTTCGCTCGAAACGCATAAACAGATATTGAATATCCTGTAAAAACCTATAGGAAAAACCGTTTTTTTTGCGAAAATGCTGCGTTTAGTCTGTCGTTTAAAAGATGGCGAACGAATCAATCCACAAATAAGTACAATACGTAATATTGTAGATCTTAATGAGTTTTCTATCTAAGTATATCGCATTTCGCGATTTAGAATATGGAGTAAAGCTGATGCTTCCATTACTCATTTCTATATCTAAATAAGATTGAGAATTTAAATTTTCACTTTCTTTTTACATTTTCATACAGATGTGGGTCTCTGATGTAATATGATAATTAAAATATCTTCCTGTGTGTTATACTATGTTATGTAACTCAAGACCTAACCACCCAACTCGTTGTTGATGATCATTCTACCCTTAATATAGTAACAGAATCTATAAACACGTACTAAAATTAAATCAGAAAATTAATGATATAAACAAGCATTTTATCACCATAACATAAACAGGATTCTTCGTAAGTAGCCGAAACAATTTAACCGCCATATGTAACGCGATAATATTTCACATCTCTCACATCGTCGTGTTTGCCAAAGTCTTCGTACATACATTCTTAGCGTGGCAATATTGAAAAATTGATTTATAGCATTACCTACCGAGCCACCTTTTCGGGGGAGTGCGTTTTCATGCATATTTTACATATTTTTCGAAATTGAAAACATAGAACGGCGCTCCGTTATATTATTAACTGACAGTTTTACAAGTGTACCGTAAATTTATCACTTAGTTGTCTACTGTACTTACGGTAGTAATACACTTGGTGTTCTCGGTTACTCCCACGGGTCTTATAGATTGTTAGTAGTTTCATTATATTTATGATGTGTTTACAACCGGATTATCTCAATACCAGTCGTAGTTTCTACCTGTCGAAAATTTAAACAAATGTACATCCGTTCAAAGTAATTAACTTACTCAAGCAATGTATAATGTTTTTGTATATAGTTTGGTAATGATGAATATTAGCACCAGTAATTATTATACAACTGTTTATGGATTTGAAAAGCAAGGACGTTGTCGCAAAAATAACTTTGAATACCCAATTCGTATGATTTATTCATCTATAAGTTAATTCTGTAGTATTATATCTTATTTTTTAAAGAACTATTTCTTATGTACCGCAATTATATCATCTCCTTACGTTTATTTTTTCAAAAAATAGGATACTGAGAGTTATAATTTTTCAATTGGAAGAAGTGTTAGTGTAAGTTTTGTTAGGCCATGCAAAATTCCTGCTATGTGTTCATTAAACAAAAACTATTAATACGTAAATATTATATTTTCTATAAGAAGACAGCATTTTCAATAAAGTAAAACTGGTATGTCGCTTATAAGATACTATACAGTACTATCGAACCCGAGTTACCCCAACCTAGCTCTCACAGATCTCAATTCTATAAAGCGAAGGCATTCAGTGAGTTCAAATGTCTAAAATATCTATTCAAATTTCACCTTATGTTTTGGGTAGTATGGTAGAGTGTAGCGTTCTTAATTTTAACCAAAAACGATCCTTAAACATATTTAAGTCTTGTTTGTTATCTCGAGATAACTGCTGAAAAATATATACTTATACATACAAATAATAAATGGGATTAAATTAAACCAAGACACTTTTCGTTAACATGTAATAGCACTGCAATCAAGAGTAAAAAAAATTACTGCAGGACAGTTGCTAAGAAGTCTATAAAAACTAAGCAATTCTAATTAAGGTAATGAAAGTTCAGAATGGAGATTCTTAAAAAAAGTTCCAAACAAACAGAAGTAAAATAAATTCAGGTGCTTAGCCTACCAATTTATCATAAAGTGATCTTATCGCAAACCTCCAATGTGCTGGATAGACAAACATGTTAATAAATGTATATGCTTCTTTGTTATATAATGTATTATTATTTATGTATTACAGGAAGTAGTTGGAAAAAAGTTTGTAGACAGACCTAAAGATTTATATCTTATAAAATCAGAAACTACAAGTCCAACACGATTATTAGCTACAATTATTTACTACAGCAAAAGTCGATACAATTTCTGAAAATTATGTACCTAGCCATTTTAAAAATATAAAAAGAATAAAAGCAAGTGGGACACACACACTCCTCCAGAATGAGCAAGATTACATTGCTCGCGAGACAATTCTACATCTGAGAAAATGTCGCTTTCCTTTGCATACTACTGAATGACTACAATAATCACTAAGGGCCGAATCGTTTCTTGATAAGCATTCCGTCATCTCAAATAAGCAACATGGGTTCAGATCCGGTAAGTCGACAATAACAGCCATTATAGATGGGATACCAATCTAATGACAAAGCTGGAAGAAAAACATGTTCCAGTTGGTGTTTTCTGTGACCTAAGCAAAGCCTTCGATTGTGTGCAACACGATTTCCTAGTCCAAAAACTCGATAGGATTAGAGGTGTAGCAAACAAATGGTTCGCCTCATACTTGTTCAATAGATTGCAATTTGTACAAATTTGCTTAAACAACAACAATAAAAGAAAAATATATCAATCACAACTGCTGCCCGTCACGATCGGAGTTCCACAAGGAGCGGTCCTTTCTCCCATTCTGTTTACCATTTTTATTAACGACATCGTAACCTTTCTCAGTGACTGTAACGCTGTAATGTATGCCGATGATACCATTGTTTTGATAGAAGGTAAATCTTTCAATATCCAGCGAAAAGTAAACAGTTCGCTCCACTCCTTGATCTTGTGGTTTACTTCTAACAAGCTATCTTTCAATGTGCCAAAAACAAAGTAGATGATTTTCACTACAAATGCCTTGAGTGCTGCGTCGCAACTTGATCTGCGAATAGGTGAGACCAGCATAGACGAGGTGACCACTATTAAGACACTTGGTATGACCTTATCTTCAGATTTAAAATGGACCATCCATATCAATGTGATGAATTCACGAATCTCAAGTTCAACATATAAATTGAGATATTTAAGAGATATAGTTAGCTATGATATACTGAGATCTGTGTATATTGCCGACATAGAATCGCGCCTTAGATATGGGATAATTATGTGGGGCTCCAGTCCCGACATATCGAAAGTATTAGTATGCCAAAAAAGAGCTATCAGAATGATGGCATTCGTATCGCAAAGAACTACATAGCTGCAGATCAATATTTAAAAATTTGAAATTACTAACAATCATATCGCTATACATACTCGAGTCTTCAATATATGTCCATAAAAATAAGGACCGTCTTCTAATGGAAAATAACCCGTCACATTCCTACAATACCCGCAACATAGATATACATATTCCAACTCACAGATTAACTCTTACATCCAAAAGCTTTCTTTGTAGGTGTATCAAAATATATAATCAACTGCCACGTGCATTAAGAGACCAACCTCTTTACACATTTAAAACCTATCTCAAAAATCTATTAATAAGTGCTCCCTACTATAATCTTAACGAATTTTTCACTGACAAAGCTGCGTAACTAAAATGTATATCATTCTATGGTAATCACTGCTAATAATGGCATAATAGTCATTAATATCGTTGGAATAGTTATAGGTGTATTTTTACTCGTCCTTTTTTCTCTTTGACTTGTCCAATTACTTTTGTACATTATGGATCAATAAACGTTATTATATTATTATATAGGCCATTTAGAACAAAACTAACAACAGCTTTTAACAACTGGTTACCTATTAGGTCAGGAATAATCATAAATATCTATCGCGCCAACCTTTCCTAATTCCTTATTATCCTGAAAATTTTAGAGGTTCTTTTTAAAACTTTAGCACTTGACCTTTGAATCGAATTACCCTTACAGCTCCCGATTCTAAATTAAGCGGCATCCTTGATCACACGTCACATCCCACCATAGTAGGAAACTTTCTCGATGAAGATATATACATGACAGTCAACGATCAGAAACAAAAACACTCGAAAGGGAGGTGCTGCTTGAAAAGCTCATTTTGTCAAATATTGAAGAGAACGAATTTATAACAAAATATTAATTAAATGCACGGAGTACCTGGAGAAAGCCAATAACAAAAACGTTTCATGACAAAAAAAAATCAAGACCAGAACTAATGGTGGGAATCAAAATCAAAATTACACTCTGAAACCCCAGAAATGGTTGACAAGGAAGAATTAAAAGGAGAGAGAAAATTCCAGGAAAAAAGGAAACAAAGTGCTCAATAGACAATGAGTAGAGTATTGGAGACTTTATCTGTCTCAAAATGGAATCCCTGGAGACAATACTTTGGTGGAAAAAAGGTGTTTCTCTTAAATAACCTGAACGCATGGTGTTAATCTAATGCTTCACATGGATAGAGAAAACAAAATGTTCATATTGGAATTAAATCAGCATACATCTAAAATTTCAACTCATTTAGATAAGTGAAAATAATTTAGATAAGTAATTAAAATGTTATAAATTCTGATATTTTGAGATACAGCAAGAATGTGTTATTAAAGCTTCCATACAAGTTCAACATTTCATAACTGAAAATTGGGGTGGTATAATAAAATAAAATATGGTCCTAATTATTCGGAGCCTTAAGTTAAGCAAAAGTAACACATACTGCGTACGTTAAAAAAAAAAGATTAAAAACATATGGTCATAGTTTCAAAATCAAATTAGATTTTCTATTAAGGGAAATATGAGCTACAACTTCTGCTCGATTTCTTCAAGATGGCATTGATAAATATAACACCAGAAGTCTGAAAAGAAGATATTTTGTTAAGCACTATATGTCAATAAATTACATAGTTGCCAAGAAACAACCTGAGCTACCATACTTAGTTGGTTGTATAGGTACTCAAATTCTTTATTTTTGAGAATTACGAGATGAAATTATAACTGTGGTATGAATTTATATCTTGATTAGGACCACTACCTGGCTCACCACAATAATTTTAATATTATAGTTTACAATTGCACAGTTTTTGTTTGTTTTTAACACAACCTTGCAAATTATGTCGAATAGTAAAAGGATTTGGGGAAAGCGCCATCTTGAACAACGTCTCCAGAATAAGACGAACTTCTATATCAAATCTAGTGTCACCACGATTAAGTATTTGGATCTTAGCTTTCTAGATCGTGAATCAGTCAGTCAGAACGAAGTTTTTGATTAAAGACAATTGAAAAATAAGTTAAAACGATTGTACTTCTTCTACACTACAGCAAGAGAGAGAAACAGATACAGAGAATCACAGGATGACAATACCATGTTAAAATCAAAACTTTTCGAAGTACTAACCATACCCAAAACTGCTTTATGTAAAATCTTAGATAAATTAAGGACATAGATATGTAGGTAATTATGACTATGACGGTTTCTTTATATTTAACATTTGTATTCGGTACGAACAATTTCAAGTAAAATTTCACACTTATTCGATAACAACCCAATTAAAAAACTTCAATCAGAAAAAGTTAATTGACTCAGAAACAATTCGAGAGGAACTACGAGAACGGGAACTTCAAATTTGATCTTATCTGGTAGTATTCCTGGAAAATCCGTGAGGGTCCCGTTTCAATTCAGCAAGCGGCTACTTCAATTAAATATACAGAGCGTAATAAACATAAAAATAACACCATATACCTTAGGATACACAGTATACGTACAGATACGGTACCTATTGTTATTACTCTAGATAAACATTTAAGAGTTGTATCGGAGATCATGAACGAAGTCGTTAGCAATACAGCATAGATTCGCTACTCTTAATGCGCATCTACAAAGCGTTGTCGGCAACGTAAGCGAGATCCTCTCCTATGTTGTTGATCGCAAAACGACCGTTCGGAGTAAATTGTTGCGGCAGTCCAATATTAGGTTATGTGTGGCGGATGATCATCCCATTGAATCGAATGCAAGGAATGCAGTTATCGCCTCCATTACGGAGTAGCCCGTGAGAGTTAAATACCTGTGTAATGGGCACGTGGTTGTACGACGAGCGTCATGGGACGCACAATCGCCGAGAGCGACAATAGGGTGCGACTGGTAATTCTATATCTTCTCGCCGATAAAGACAGGTGAGAGTGTTTCTGCACGTCGCCATTCAGTGGCTCGTTTAAGAGTCGCGAATTTCATTGTTTACATTGCTTATAAAGAAGGAGGCAGTTTTATGATCAAAATTCGTCGTGTGTGGTACGTATATTGAGTTGTACAACACGTGACAATGGTCAATTTGATTCAGTAAGAAAATTTTTCGATATTCACTTGGAGATAATGTTATTATTAGCTGTATCAGATCTGACTACAAACTCACAATCGAAATATTTGACTGATACCTTGAGATATACTCCTCTCATTGGACTTACAGAAGCGGTACTTTCCTAGAAGTAGCAACAGCATGGTTTTCTGAAACCTTTTCTACAAATCTCTGGCCTTAGTTTGTTTATATCATTTTTAAAGGCATCCAGCACTCCTTCGACAGATGTGAAAGGTATACCTCGTAATTTATCCGCTCCTTTACCTGCGGAAATAAGAAGAAGTCCTTAGATGCTAGGGCTGGACTATCCTGTGATTGACCCATGATTTCTACGTGTTGGGCATTCGAATACTCAGTTCTTCGAGTGGCATTGTAGGCCCAAACGTTATCTTGATGCATGATGATCTTTCCTCTTGGACATTTTTCGCGAATATTTTGGAGAACCTGAACCAAACAAACTATAGAGTACCATTCTGAATTAACAATACGTTTATCCTCCAGTACTACAGTGGAGACACGCCTCCTGGCGACTATCTTGTTTTAACAAATGAGACGATCCAAAATCAAAGAGACCTAGTGTAGATCTGTACTATCTCACATGATCTTCTTTTTAAATGGAAGTCAAGTTGTGGGGAATCCATCGATGACAAAGCTTACATACTTTCAAATGTTTATGTAAAATAATGTTAATTGCTTTCACACCAGTCTTTAAAGTTGCTTGAATTGTTCTGATAGTAGGTATCTCAGTCTTCAACAATCATAATCTGACTATGAGCAATATATTTTTGTAACTGCTTTCTCGGCTTAGAGCTGGAAAACAGTCATTTATAGAAAGTCGGCTGAGTTGAAATTTATTAGACCACCACATTATGGTAGCGGAGGAACACGACTTGTCACTAAACACTAGGCTGATTATCTCAAAACAATCTTACATCTTCAGCCACGATTATGTTCCTTGTTCAGTTTCATTCTTTATAAGCGAAAGGATTACTTTAACAAAACTCTTTTAGAAACAAGAGTCCTGGATGCCTATCGTTTGATGATACAAAATACCGAGTGATGCATTTAGAAAAATTGTCAAAATTGCGCTTTTTGCAAATTTTAGTTTTGACCCGCCCTGTATACATTTCTTGAAACGTTCAACAGCTATGTTTTCTATTTTATTATATAATAATAAAGCTAAACAAATTTTAAACGAATTATTTCCACAGAGGATACTACACCCACATCCACTTTATTTACAAATTACCCTTTACTCATGTTTAAGGTTATTTAGTTTACGTTTTGCTGTATCATTATATGGCACGGAATAAGTAACATCTAGTGGGAAAACATGTTTCCAAGAGCGTTGGCACCGTTCAGTTCGGTAAACTGGAAAACTGAATATGGTGATGGATTGGGCAAGTAGACCAGGGAGTTAGGAAAAGCTCAACAGGATCCTGCACTCGACCAGCTGATTATCCTGCCACCTCTTTCTTTGTTCCGTCGCTGACGTCTACCGCACATATACATAGATCTATCTGATCTGCGCTTCTAAAGACAGACCACCCCACCCGAACACGGCTTTCGTATTATCAAATGCGAGGTTCGGTTATTTTATAGAGTTTATGGCTGATGGATGGTGTATAAAACGTGGATTATAGTAAATAAATGTCCGTTTCTTTCATTATTACAGAAGATATATTACAATATTAAGATTTTGTTGCAACCAAAACAATTATTAATATTATCTAAGTACTCAAAAATAATATTTAAATGACGCAGCTTAATTACGAGTTCATACATATCCGGTATATCTTTATTCAAATCAAGTCAACGAAACGGTTTTATATTGTTATTGATTTTGTAACAGAATAACCGTCAAATGATAGATGCAGCGGTGGTATGTGCTCTATCAGAATTAAGAAGTATGCTTATACACAGATTATCCGACAAATACATAACGCTTATGACGAGAAACCCATGCGATTGATCAACTACTCTTATCGAAGAGTTATAAATTAAAGGCATCCAGAACAGCATTATTTACCAGTTTCAAAAATTGTTGTGTATTCTTGGACACAGTTTATCAGCTCTTCGGATTAGTTAAAAATACCTCTTAAACATAACTTTGCTGCCGTTGAAAAAAAATTGTGTTCTCAACTTGTTAATTATCCTAGAACTTATCAGAACTGCTGCTAATTATTGCAATATGTTGCGACACAACAACTTGCAGTTGCATCACACTGGAAGTTCTGAAACATGCACTACCTCTATATAGGTAACTAATCACATTAAGAGTTCAGTATGGTGTGGTACATCAAGAAAGAGATGATAGAAATTTTAATCATACACAGTTAGAAACTTAGTGTAAATAATGAGCACTATCCGGTGTTTATATAGGTCAACTCTTTTTGGAGTAAAATATGAACACGGAGTACACAGATAAATTTTAGGGTAAACATCTCTCTACGGAGTGTAAACACATTTACTCTACTTTTACACGTTATAGATATATAAAGTTAACACTGTTTTCATAAGAAATTTGACACTACCTTCTACCGTCTTTGTTTGGATGTATGCTTGCTATCCTTTACTGCTCGATTCCGTGTAAAATTTCTATTAGAGGCAATTTAAAATAGGTATATAATCTACATTTTTTACTCTAAAATATTTACCAGTAACACTAAACACTTTACGCGGCTTGTGAAATTAATCAAGAAATTTCTGACCAGCGAATTATCGAATCCCGACGAAATCTATTTGTGGAAACCATATTACAAACACACTCCTGATCAATTTGTTGCACCAATGCGTTCATTATACATATATTTATGATATACAAACTTAACCTTACATCAGAAAATTACAATACAAACTGATATCTATCTATCTATCTTTCGGATAGTCTTTAAACAACTGTGAACAATATCACGATAATAAGTATCGTTTATTTATACCGTTACTTATTCTATAATTAATTACCTATGATATCGATTCATATTACGTGAGTCGATATATTTAAATATCTAAAATGAAAATAAACAACAAAACTTGCTTTTTCAGTAAGTAATCTTGTAGAAATGTGGATGGAAGAAAATGTAACAATTGGTGTAAAATTATAAC
The DNA here is from genome assembly GCA_023690525.1 of Holotrichia oblita. Taxonomy (NCBI): domain Eukaryota; kingdom Metazoa; phylum Arthropoda; class Insecta; order Coleoptera; family Scarabaeidae; genus Holotrichia; species Holotrichia oblita. The sequence goes on along the minus strand of CM043020.1, from coordinate 15,076,122 downwards.
ATTTACTAAATCTAACTCAACAATCTTGAAAAATTATAAATGATGATCGTTATCTAGATGTGTACAGCAGACTTGAGTAATGCCAAATTCAACAATATATTATTTACAATTGCGTATTTAACCAGAACGATTACAACAAAGCAAGCGGTATGAAGGAACAATTCATTTACCGCTTAAGATTTCACTTTTAAATAGAAGCAAATAAAGCTCCGTCCAAGTCCGTTAATTCACCGAAGAAGATTCTCCCGTACCTGAGTAATTATACCAGTTAAACTTTTACAAGATATGTAAGTTTAACTCTTCAAAATGCAAAGGAATTAAAGATGCGTTAAGACCAATTTTCTTCATTAGACCCAATCTGCATTCCACCCCTCGAAATGCTCCGCTGCCTGCTCAGTTACTTCCCAACAACTAGCATTTTTATGAGCCTTATAAATTTGTTTAATTGGTCTTTCATGTAAAGCTCGTACTTTCAACTTCGACTTGATTGTGTTATAAATGACGGAGAGGAAGTCGTTACTCTTGCTATAAAATGAATACCCGACAATTTATTTTATTTCGTTCATTATTGCCTGTGCCGAGATGATGTTCTTCTTCCACTTTGCGTATACCTCGCAATTATTTTTTGTTCTTATTGTAGCAGGAAATGTTTGCGGATCGATGAGATGTATAAATTGTGATGATAAGGCGGCTTTCACGCTGAGATAAACAAACTCCCGAAAATAACTGGCGAGGATAACGTTTTATGAAGTACACTCTATATTTATTTACATAGCTAGTCTACGTAAATCTTCCCTACATCGAAGGTAAAACCCATTTCTAATTACCTATTTTTCTTCTCTACTATTATACCACCTATTATTTCTGCAAACTAATAAAACAAAATGTTCTAGTTAAAAATTTATTGTGATTATTGTTTTTCAAAAAATTTGCCCTTAAACTCAATGCATTTAGACATTCCAGAAATCCGGTTATCGTAGCATAAATTCCACTTTTCTTGCATCATGGTTTTTGTAGTTCTCCACTGCATCTTCTGGGATTGCAAATCGTACACCACGCATTTTATCCTTTAGTCTTTGATATAAAAAGAAATTAAACAGTGCCAAGTGCGGACAGTGTGGCGAATAATCTAATAATTTTAATCCGGAAACTTTCAAAAATTCATTTGTTTGACGTCTGCCATGATTTGAAGCATTGTCGTGATGAAGGATGATCTCCGCTTTAGGACGTCGTAAACGAGCTATTTGAGCAACATTTGGAAGACTATTACGATAGGTCTTAATTTTGAGAAGAAATTGGCTACCATTTTCTTTTCAACACAGTTGTTTTCGATTTGACTGGATTAGGTTCTGTTGAAACATTCATTGAGCCGATTGCCGTTTTGATTTCGGTTCAAATACGTATATCGAGCTAATGAAGCTGTAAACTGCTTTAGAGCTACCTCCCTCCTATTTCTTAACCGTTCTTTTTTCCATCATTCTACTCGATATTTTGTCCCTGTGTTAAATTATGAGGTGTCCAACGACAACAAACTTTCTTCACATCTAAATTATTATGTTAAACCTTGTTTTGTTGCAGTCTTGCCAATACCCAAGTTGCTCCTAATGATTCTATACGTGACTAGATTATCGGCGTAAATCATTCTTCGCACAGCATCTACATTTGTTTCAGGGGTTAGATTAGCTTTCTTTCGCCAAAATTTGTCACTGAGCTAAACCCTTTGAACTTAATGTTCGTTATACCAGCTGTAAACACTCCTCTGAGAAGGAACTTAATCACCAAATGCAGGACGAAGCTTTGAAATGATTTGTTTTTGAGTTAAAGAACTTTTAAAATCATAGTAAACCATGACTCTAAAATTTTCTTTTATTAAATACTTACGCAATACTTACTTAACCTTTAGATTGCGGTGTTTTTGTAATTCTTGCACAGTTTTGCACAATTTTGCACAGAAGGTAAAACAAATGAAGAAATATGAATCAGAGAAGTGCTTTATTAGTCTCCTTAGCCAAAAGGAAAGATTCTGAGGGCAAGTATGATAGAAATGTCCATAGGTTCAGTGGGACACACTTATAAATTAATCTCGGATTATTATATTGTTTCTTGTATTTTGGTTACTTAATAATTCGTGGAGTAAAATTTTCATATGTAATTATCGTTTTCATCAATGTCAATCTTGCATTACCGTACATATACAGGATGTTTAAAAAAGATGCGGCAATATTAAAGGGGGTGATTGCCCATGTCATTCTATACTAAAAAGTTCCTATAAACATAGGTCGCAAACGCTTCGTTACCGATCTACAGCGTGTTGAAGTTTAATTAAAAAAAAAAAACAGTAAAAATTGGATTTTTCCAAAACGGCTTGAGATATTATAATGAAATTTTAGGCGTGTTAATAGTTGTGGGAGACACATACTTTGCAATACAACACGATGTTTCAATCGTACCAGTGACGCGCGTATTGGCACGTCACAGGCTATTTTAATAAAACCCTTGTTCTTTAAAAATTTTTTTCTGTAATAAGTAGACATGCACCAAAATATTTTTTTTACTAAAAAACGGTACGTCGTACGATAAAAAGTTAAGAGAGCTTTTTTCTTCACAGTTGAACAAAGAATAAAAACATTTTTTTTTTTTTTAGAGAAATCAGCGGCGTCCTATTTTTTTTTTCTTGAAAAATAGCCTGTGACGTGCGAATATTAAATTTAATTTGAACACGAAGTTAAATATAATTTTAGTGTGTTATACGTAAATTACTAGTTACAGTAATTTACAGGTAATGTACTTCACATTGATAGAAATGTACTTGTTGTTTTGTTTAGTTCCATCGTGTCTTCATTAAATCTAAAGCCGTACACCTATGTACCTATACGTAAATTTCACTTAATGCTTCGTATGTCTTCACCGGATGACATATGAGAAATCTGACATGTAACGGGTAAAGTTTCGTTTATTTTGTTAACATCGGCAATTTTTCCCTAAATGTAAAATTTTTTAACTTTTTGTTTCTATACGATTATTACATCTCTTAAAAATTGAAAGCCTAGCTAATGTTAATTCACAAAATAAATATCTGACATTAAACCACCATGAATTTAAATTTTTATTGTGAAATTAGCAAAAATGTGCAAATATGTATCCTCAGATACATAAGGCTTTGTTCCAGAGTTGTGAGATTCCTTTACAACAAGGAATAGTATCTAGTGTAACCTCATTGGAGGAAACAATGAATGAAGCTCCACTTTCAAAGTCAAAAAAAGAGAAGGTAAAGCAAAATACTTGATATGTATTATTAAGAATAGCAAGCAAGATAATCAGGATTGTTTTGAACAACTCATTAAAAATTCCCACCAATGTGAAGGAGAATTGCAGGATAGAAATGTGGAAAATGATTCTCACACTGCTGAAGAAAACAATATAAAGATCAAGGATAAAGAGCTATTGCAGAGGCAATCCTTGACACGCAATCAGAAGAGATTGATTTCTCAATACTTCGCAATAAATATAAAAAAGAAGCGCCAAAACAAGTGGAGGTCAACAAATTGGAATTGGAATTGCATCCGGAATTTGATCAAATGAAGTGGACAACCATTAAAGCAGTAATTTATAACATTTATACGGACAAATTAAAAATTAAGTAGAAGTCGTGCATTCTGTTTTGAGTTTAACTGTTTATAATAGTTTTTTACATAGTTCAGAATTATAAAAACTTTCATTCATTTCATTTTAAATAAATAAACGTTGGTTTTACATCTAGTGATTCATATTCCAAACCAAGTCTATTAGAATTATAAATGTATGAATTGGATCGTTATATCTTATTGGCATGCTTAAATCTAAATATGTGAAAATATACAGGGTGTTCCATTTGAAAAAATGACTTTTTGTGTTTGAAGTTTTTCGGCTTTGCCACTAAATTTTGAACACCCTGTATAACCTGTGATAGGTTTACGATGTATTTTGTGAACCCTTATGGTTTTACTTGCTGTTTGTAAAATATCGAGGTTTTGCATTTAAAGAAGAGCAAAAGAAAGACAACAACAACATTAAACATTCCACCGCAAAACGCAATTTTTTTTTAATCACAATAACTCAAAAATAGTTGAAGATAGGGTCACCTAATACAATGTATCGTAGAATCGATTGCCCAATTGAAAAGTGCAATAATATATTCCATTTAAATTAAGAAAGTTGATAGCAATTTCCGGTTCTTCCGGAAGTTGTACAACATCGGAAATATTTTAGAACAAAAGAAAGCTATGGGTTAATCTTAACCCAAAAGTTTCAAATTCATAAATAGTAAGGAACCTTGGATACTTCTAATGAACGGATTCCGTGGCATACCCTGTATATGTATATTTGTATATATTTTTTCAATTAATAAAACTTAATTAAATTGTTATTCAAATTTTGTGTTGTTGAGTAACGGTGAGTTTCTGAGCTTTTCAATGAATATCTGTGATTTCGCTAAAACGTTTCCTGTCAGCAACCCTTTCTCTGTTTAATTTCATTAATATATTTCACTTAAACTTTAAAACCGAATTAATTTTCTTTTCTTTGTAAGAAGCGAATGAAATATATAAAAATTGCTTAAAATTCGGCAAAGAATTTCTTTTTGTGGTTTTTCTTTCAGTTTTATGTATTATATATTTCCACAACAGATCATTAATTATTTAGCGCAAGGACTTCAAATATGATAAATGAAAATCCTACAGCAAGTATCTACTGCTTGTTTTACAATAACTGCCATATTAGATACTAAAATAACATGTTAGCTAGTCTAACGAAAGTAGCTACTAGATCAGTAAAAAATGGAGGCGAACCTTTCCTACATTGATATAAATTTAAATTTCGAAAAACAATACTGAACATCATATTTATATTTTTTCATTCGAATATTGATGTTTTCTTTACAAAACTTGATCAAAAAAGCATAATAATAACCAGAGTAAAATACTGTTTTCACATTTGTTCGATTGAAAACTTACAATACGTTTAAAAACATTTAGAAACTACAATTAAGTAGGAGCTACATCCATTTATCCTGGCTTAATTTGGAGTTTTTTAAACGTTTATCAAAAACAAATGAGTACAAATATTAGGAAATTCAGAATTCCAAAAATTAGAGCCAGAGTTTCTTGCTTCTGCAAGTTGGTATAAACTTTTAAACTACAATTAATATGATGCTATACTATGACCTGTATCTTTTAATACCAGATACATTTCTGCTTATAGATCAAAGAGAACAGTAATTAATCAAAAATCAATGTATTTTCTAAATCAAAATTATGTCTATCTTTAGAATGCTTCGACAAAGCAGTTTCAGCGGCGGCGTTATGTATAATAGTTTAGTGTTGATTATAGACTACTGTTATTGTTTTCTGTAAACTTTATTGATTTATTTTCATCCAAAAATAATATATTTTCATCGGCATGCAACATGCGTACGCTTATAAAATCAGCGATGACTAAGGTTGTTTTATTATATATGTAAATAATAATATGTAGAATAAGTTAAAATAATCTTATTGTTAGTTCAAAAGAATCTAATAGAAAAAAACAGTTGAATATGTATCTGCTTTCTTTTAATCGTAAAAGATTGATGAGAGTCAATATATTAGATATAAAGAAATACCCTAGTTAGCCGAGAGACGACCCTACTTTCAAAATCTGAAACGACGCGGCGCCAAAAGCTCAAGACCGGAAACTACACAACCGTAGAATCACACTCCCGTTTCAGGCGACTAAATGCAGGCTTAAAGTTTCCGTCACGAGAGACCAGCACCGGAGGAAGCCTTCGCAACCTTCCCGCACGATTCCCCTTACATCCATCCCTACCATCGCCAAGGGAACCGAAGATAATGCCTCGAACACGGAGGGGTGTACCCAGTTTCAAGAGTTAACCGCTACGATTGGTCAACTCGCCGGATTCGAATCCTAACCGATTGGCGGCGCTGGTTAGGGTTGAGCTTTGCCGGGCCGCCTTACACCCTCGACCGAAACTATTCATCCCGCGTGACGTTCCAGTTTTCTGGAATCTCTGGGGGTGTGGCGGTTGGAAATCGCCCTTGGGAGGTAACTAGCCCCGGTTCTCTCTTGGTCTGTTACAGACAGTTCTCCAGTGTTCGGAATATTTGCAAGTGGAACCACACACACCACTCCAAACACACCCTTAAGAGAGGTCGTCTCTTCGAATTGAACGCACACCGAACCATTCGATGGTTATCAACGTCCCAGTCGTGTTTATCTGTTGGAACAACGCGCAACATACTGAAGTAGTCTCTCGCGAGATAAAAATTGAATCCGTCGGGGATAATACGTACTATATCCTATATGTAATATTATTATGAGTGTTTTATTCAACCTCAACGATAAATATTATCTATACACACCCGATCAACAGGTAAAAAACAAGATTTAGTGATAATATTGCGTTAGTATTGTTGTATTTCCTCCACACGCAGAATTTTTTTCCCACATTTTGACAGCTAAATAATACTTTTAACAGTTCTCGTGTTAATAAAATAATCATAGTGTTGTATTTAGTGAAAAGAAACGAACAGAAAATAGTTTTTTAAGAGCCGTCGGACGTAGCGGCAAATTTTTAGCCGCACAGTCCACAGAATAGCCGTCAAAACGCGGTCCGACGAGCAAAATCATCCGGTGGAGCGCGGTTATCCGACGGCGTCTCCTTGGCCGGCTCTCTCACTACCGGCGCCAGATCTGGACCCGGTAGCCGCAGCCTGGGGCCGAAAATTGTATCCCGGTACGGGTACACCTCGTGTTACCGGCCCAGGTCTCATGTTCGGACTACATCATCATCAGGATGCGACCAGTTTGCACCATCATCATCAACCGCGTGGTCCTAGTCTCAAAGAGGAGCCTCTCACCACTACTAGATCGTGGATGCAACCGACTGTACCTGATCAAAATGGGTAAGTTTTTATTTAAATTCTGTCTATTCCATAATTGTTCTAGTTGGATTTTATTGATGTGTAATTTGAAAGACGTAAATGTTCTATATACATTTTGTCAATTAAATTTTCTTTTTTTTTTCATTGGAAGTCATTTTAGTTTGTTTGCCTTATATTTGTGTTCTGTTGGATTGCCAAAAATTTTAAAATTAATTCGATTTTTCTTTTGTTTCATTTAGTAGAATTATGGTCAAGTTAGTATCCCTTTTAAAAGCTAAATTTAGATGACATGCCATAGATAGATTTCTTTAAGTTTATATCACACAAAGAAATTAAAAAAATATTCTTTGTTCGTTTGGTAAATTTTGATTTCTATAATCCCAAAAAGTTACTCATTTTTTATGAAAAATATCATTTTAATTTAATTTGTTAGGCTTAGTGTTCTGTTAAAGTAAAACATCAAAGACTGGAAATTTTAATTAGATGAGCTGCGGAGTTAATTTACGTGCTTAAATATAAAGTATGTATATTGTGATGTTGGCTGTGTTGTATTCAATTTCGATGAATTTTTGAAACTGTTCTGAATTTTGTAGGTGAACATCTCTTATAGTAGTTGTCTTGTACTTGTCAATAGAAAAACAAGTTGCACAAAATTTTCAACACAATACACCTAATGGAAAGTAAATGTTTTGTCTGGAAGACTTACAAAAATTGTTTGTTAGTATCATTTTTCATTATAATTTAAGGGCAAAATTTTACTGTTAAAGCTGATTCCAATTCTGATAATGATCCCTTCCAATCAAGATGATCCAGATACACCTGACAGTGTTTGATTGCACCAAGACTAACATACCCTTCTGATTTAAAAGTTACTTTAGAATTTTTATTGGGCTCCATTTGGAATTGAAAAGTTTTGCTTCACAAAAAAAACAAATTTGGGTATCTTGATAATATTTTAGTGAAAATTGACCTGACAAAAAAATTTAAATGTCTTGTAAGGATGCTAACTTATGTGAAGGTTAATAAATAAACCTAAAATGCTAACACAGACATTGGGCCACCTAATACACACATGTTTTTTTCTAGACACGTGATAATACAGCAAACTAACAAATTAACCAGAACCATTGCTAATAAAAAAAATATAAAGAAGCATTTGTAATAATTATACTTATCTCTGTTGGCTATTATTTCATGACCATTTGACATTTATTATAAGGGTAGTTGCCAGATGACTTATCTAACTACGGCGAATGTTGGTCCTCTAAAAAAATAGCAAACTTTGCAGCCAAAATAGTGTCCAAAATTGAATTTAGAAATGGTCTCCGAATTGATTAAGGAACATATTTGCAATAATAGAAGTCGATACAACTCTAATGTGGAATTGCCATTTGCCATCGTCTGTATGACGACGTATAAGGAAACGTTGGAATAATCCTGGGGTATGAAACATTTTTGGTCGTCGAACCTCCATTAGGCAATTAACCATATGTTCTGGAGATTAATAAAGCTCGCTTGCACGTCATCTCAATTGGAGAAATTTCTGTGTCTTTCCAATTAGAAATTTTTGATTTAAGAAAAATTTTTGAAGACGTGGGTAATGATCCTCATAAATCGATTGTATGCAAATTGTAATCAATTGTAATTAAGCAACATTCTGTTTAACTTTGGAAGTTTCACGAATAAACTGCATCATAATAATATGAGAGCACAATTTTTTTTATACATGTTCGTTCATTTATTTTATTTTATTTCAGTACTATTTAAAATGTTTGCTGATGGACGAAATATTTTCAGTTGTATATAAATCGTTAATAACATTTTTAAAAGTGCTATTAAAAAATACATTTTTCCACGATCAGAAAAATACTATTGCAGATAAATTACGACTGGCATGTCCATTAGCGATGGAGCTTTGCTGTATTTTACTGTTTGCCAATGAAAAATAAATAATAAAGCAGTTTAAATTAAAACAACTTTGGAAAATGTTGTGTTAGAAAGCTTGGAATTGATTTCCATATATTTTTTTGCGATGTGTAAAATATGAATATATCTCTCTTCAATGAATTGCTAAATTACTTCTGTTTTTTGACCAAGCATTCCAATCAAAGGTGAATCATGTGTGGATCTGGGACAATATATATTCATATTGGTATTTCGATGACGAAAGTTATGTGATTGACTGTATTTAGTTGACCTTACTAAAAGGAACAATTTGTTAACTTAAAAGACAAATTTTTCAGTGCTTTAATTTCTTCTTTCTTACTTCTAACTAGCTAAGCATTAAGAAAAATCCCAATAACAATATCACTAATAGCATGGATAATAAATAGCATCACTAGACAGATGTTAACGATGCTTTTGCTTGGAGTAAAATAAAATGAAAGTTGAAATTAAATAGAAAGCAACGCCTCATATGCTAGTGAAGAAGCATCGGAAGCTGAAACCAATGCATTGTAAAAGTATCACAGTTATCAATGGGATCTATTGGATATTGAGATAGATACTCCAGATACGTACAAGTCAGAAACCTCAAAGCTTTACTGTCTCAAATTCCAAAGGGTTAAAGATATAGTTGATAATGAAACCACTGCTAGATGTCTAATTTATAATGAAAGCAAATCCAAAGTTCATTTTTTTCCCATAAGCATGTGTGAATGCAAAAACGGCACTCATGTTGGAGGTGATAAGACGCCACTGACTTTTATGAAACATTACCCGTTACTAAGTTTTTTTCTGGCGATTGATCAATGCAATAATAAGATCAAGTTCTGTTAGTGATTTGGAAATCGTTCGCTTTGGAGTCACCACTGATACCTGATTAGATAGATATAATATAATTAGGATTAATTAAAATGCAACAAAGTCTATGCTCTATTATCTGGAAAACTGACAGAATTGTTAATAAAAAAAAACTGTTTTTGTAGAAAAATGAATTAACATCCAGTCTTGTGTAAGCACAAGAAATTACATCTTCAGCAGAATTTAAGAATAAAATGAAGCCGCACTGGACGTGATTATGAACTATAACTTTTATTATTATTTTATCTGAAACTGCAAATTTCGACCAACCTGGCATTGAAAATGTGTTTCATCTACACTCATCTGGGCAATAGAAAAATTGAACATCACGTCACAGAGGATAAGTATGATTCTGATGTAAAAAACTGAAGCTGCAACATTGCAGATTTAATTTTGTCACACGTCAATGTCCTCACCTTGTTTAAAAATTCATGCATGAAAAATTATCTTAGATGAAGAATTAGCATTCATCAAACACCGATTGGTGACCTGCTTTAAGCAAATTAAATGTCGCCTCCTGTTTTACGAATAAGCACACTTATTAGATGTCAAAAACGAACGTGGTAGCGAATCGACATCAACGACGACAACGGTATTAAGTAAGTAGTTAAGCGAGCACAAGCTGCTAATTAGATTTCTGGTCCGCAATGCGACCGCATCATTAAAAGCTTCTGTCCCTCACGGAAGCCGATTCGGCGGTAAGAGCCCAACCAGCCCCCGACCGACGACAGCCAATAAAGAAAATAACCGACGCGCAAAAATGCACTCAAAATTTATGGCAAATTTAATCAAATATTCCCGCTAATTAATCAGATTTTCACTATGCCACGATTACTGCCGCTACTCATTACAGTCGACGTACTGAAACGTAATCTATTTGCGTGTAACTGCGTGTTACTATTAATTTGACATTTGCAATACCGTTGAATTGTATTACACCAGTTTCCGTTGATTCGCGTACATTCCCTACATGACCTTTTTTTTCGCTCGGTCACCCGTAGCCTAAATAAATAATATAATTGCAAGCGTATGTATAGGTTTGAATATATTTCGCTTTATTTATTACGACAATATCGTATTTATAAACAGAGGTAATAATGTTAATTAATTATGTTAATGTGATAGTACTTATTACCCGACCATAGACCTAATAATCAGTACCAACGCTTATTCGAAAGTTCTGTTTACAAAATACCGAAAAGTATTACCACTAAAAAGCAACTTGCTTTAAAAAGTAAGTCCTGTACACTCAATGTGAGACGGAAACTTTTGATTTGTTTTATTTAATGACTAGGACGCTGCAATCGTCGATGTCTATATGGTGGAAAGGGGAACCTTAGTCATCAGATGGATACAAAATTATACCATTGTAATTTTGAAGAAAAATAAATGTACCAATCGGCAACAGAAGCACAAGCAAACCAATGAAAATGACCAGTGAAAGCTCTGATATGACAAAATTCGATCTGTGAGAATGAGCCTTCTCAAGCTTTCTGTGCCATTATCCTCCAAAACATCAAAACTAAGTGAGCAGAATCGCTGATAGAATGACAATAAAAGAATCTTTTCATTAGTAAACCACACTAGATGCAAATTGTATTCTTAATAGGTCTCCATTTATTTAGTATATTTGTTTTAATAATTCAAGTGTTCCTAGAATTTAAATGTACTTACCCAATTTTATAAGACTTTTGACCAGAACACCACTTCTATTGATCTAATTTGATAAAAGAGATAATAGAGTTCACCGCTACAAATACTTCGAATTGTTGGTAAAAGCTACAATGTCTGGTGCTAGCTTTTATGGTGCAACGTATAAAAAATCTCTATCTTTGCAGAGCATTAAGTGATGAATTTGCAAGGATATAAGCATCAATGACTTCCAATCTATCTCTATATTATTAGTAATTTGACACATATTAAATGTCAATTTCTTCCACCGAAGAAGTTATTTAACGAAAACATATTATTATATGTTATGGAATAAATTGGTTTTAATTATTTATTGTTTTATTGACCTCTAAGTGGAAATAAATCAGGAATTAAAAATAGATAAATCTATCCAAGAAAAACTGCATCAATGTTTGAAGAAGCTGCAGGATACAAGATTGAACAATTTTGTAGCAATAAAATATTCCAGTTGCAAGAAAGATGTTAGCACATAATAAGATAGAGTTCTAATTTAATTGACAATATTTTCGTTATAAATTATATTCAATTGGATTCACTGCACTACAGTAATTTAAAGATAAACATAAATTAAACTAAAAGAATGATATTATTTTGGCGAAATAGTAATTTAGGGAATCCTTTGGAGCATAGTTAACAGCCGAACATTATGTACGTCGAGATAATATGGTAGCAAAGCCAGAGAAACACACTTTACATAGGAGAAGGCTGCAGTGGTAAGCTTGACAAGCAACACAGCTTAGGATGTTGCAACTCCACCACACATAGCAAAAATATATTTTTTAAGCTATTTTCTACTGAACACTAGGGTCAAACCATTAAATTCGTAACTGTAATACGACTTGGAGACCTCAACGAAGCAATTTAGCATTAGAGACGTTGTTGTACAAAGATCAAAAATAAAACGATTGTCCGAATTGGAAATAACATAGACATTCATCTAACAGATATACAGATGAAACAGCCGTCCTATAGCCGGGGCATCGTATATCGGAACTATTCGGGAATAGAGTAGTAGGGATGTATTAGTAGATAATTAGATGCTCGCTTCACTCGAGACCGCACGGTTGTATTCTGTTCAATACATATGCACAATATAATAATTGTTTGCTTATTCTCAAAATTTCTATAAACTTTATAAAGAAAACAAAAGCTTTTGGTAAAAACATAGATGATGAACTCGTCACAAATAAGAGAAGCAATTACACATGCAACGAAGACAATAATTTCTGTTCATAAATAAATTAATTAAATGGCCCAATTATGTTGTTATGTAATAGGCCAGCCCAAACATTTAATTTCGCAGGGTATTCTGTTCGAGCGTCATAAGTAAGTCTCTTTTCTTGTGACCAATACCTTGCAACACTTGAGTTGTGTCGACCATGTAAAGCGAACGCAGATTCGTCTGTAAATACAAGTTGTACAGGGATTTAATTTGGGATTTGATTATATGACGAACCGTTTCAAAACAAATAGTTTGTTGGAACTCATCGTTAAATAGGCGTACAATATCTCTTATTGAGTAACCACGGTGATGTTGTTTTGTAACATATTTCTTTTGTTGAAGGGTAAAAATGTCCATAAAGAATTACAAAAAAATCAGCATCAGTAATAGTAACAATAATAATCGTATATTTACGATAGCATGAATTACTTTATCTCGAGAATACAATGCAACTGTGCGCTGTCGAGTTAAGCCTACTAATGCATCCCTACTTCTCTACTCCCGAATGCTTCCGACATACGATGTCCTGACTATGGGGCGGCTGTTTGATCTGTATAACAAATGTTTCGTATCATCGAGTCGAAAGGGTTCATAGTGCGTTTGAAGCAAAAGAATCTTGATTTATAAAGGTTACAACTTTTTCATCAGATACTAGCGAGTATCTGTTCTGTTCTTGGGGATTCACCAATTCCACGTTACTCCTGGCTTCCGCGATAATTTCCAAAACTAGAACAAAAGTAACATCTAGGCCAGAATTCAGAACTTCTAATTAGCCAAACGTCTTCAATAAACACGCGTGTTTAATAGCAGTTGACATTGGTACATGAAAAAAAGGAATCGCTTGTAAAAGATGACTTAAAGTAATGATGGGAATAAATATGCGTTACGAGAAATTCGTTCTAATAACGTAAGCGCTTCCACTTGAAATTGAAGTATTGACATTTATTGCACAGAGGAAGAATTACCTTACAATAAATAAGTAAAGCCAAATTCAAAAATTCAATTCTTACGCAATTCACTCTTCCACTTCCTACGTTGTTATCTTAGAGAAACGTAGTGCATACGTGTATCAGGAAGAACTTATTTTTCAATTTTTCGTAAAATTGAGTGTACTTCAATTTCCTATTTATCCATCGTTCACTCTCGCGTCGTTCGAGCAAAAGACACCGGTAGGTAATGTACACCTTCATCCGTTGATGCTTTGTTTTATTACCCAATAAAAATTCCATTTAGACGTTATGTATATCGGAGATGTATACGGTTATGGGTAGGTGTAGTTGGTATGGCTACAACATTCCGCCGAATATATAAATGGCGTGGCAAGTAATACGAGAGGAAAGGAGGGGAATCGTCCATACAGCAGGTGCAAGCAATACCATCGATAGGTATAGATTACATTATCGATGAACCCAATCATGACAGCAAACCGTTATCCATTCCTGTGATTGCCTGCTTGACTGTAACAAGCTCTAAAACATGGTTTCCTCGTGAAGCCCGCAAATTACCACCCGCTCTCGCGAATGTTATTAATTGAGGCCTGTCAGCGGTGTCAGTCAACTCTTCCTCGCGTCATCAGTCAGATCTCTTGCAGCGGTTCTCGTCTTCTGTCACAGATGTGTCTATTTATGTTCGAGTTAGATATTACGTGGAAGTATTTCTGAAAATTATCTGTTAACGATTGTAGTTAATAGAATAATTAAGCTGATATGACGTGTTCTAGTTTCACCTTGATCATTTTTTTGGAAGCTCGGATGCTTAGTGTTAAGTTTAATGGCACTAAACCGACAGCTTCGTACTTGAATATATAGCCTATGCATTGAGATTCCTTCCCGAAACCCTTAATGTAAAGACTTAAAGTAGAATTTATAATTTAGCTTAGCTTTAACTAAAGATATATTGGTATGCAGCTCTATGATTGATTTTTGATAAAGAAATATTAGTCTCATATTTGTTTAAGAGCATGTCACATAGTGAGCCTTATCTTATATTTAGCACAATGTCTCGCAGATAAAATAATCAAAAATTTTCAGATATTTTGAAGATAATAAATTTATAATTACCTTCATTAAACGTAACAAAGTTTTTCATAAAAGCTATGAGTGAAGTTTTTCGATTTTCGTTTCTATTTCTAGTTTCAATTCATGATGCACTGCAAATATTGATGTGGTCCCTCGTGTTATTTTTGAAGTCTATCCTAGGTATTTTGCCAGTTTCTTGGGGTAAATCAATTTACTCGTATTTTATGTTGCATTTCTTCTTTTCTTCACAGTCTTATTCTAGAGTAAGTACTTATAGAGTCTAGAGTCTTATTCTATAATAGTTCTTTTTTACTGTTAGAAAGAAGCTGTTTTTCTGTTATACCATACTTCAAATCTAATTAATCCATTACAAAATGTCCAACGCCATTGCCCATATACATTCAGTTTGTAAGTTGACATAATAGTTTTGTTTCTGAAATTTCGACATATAAGGCTAGATTTCAGAATAACGTCCTCGTACGAATCTAAAAGCATTCTTATTGAAAAATAGTATAATATTGGTAAACTTTATAGAAGTGCAGACATACAAGAATAAAATAAATTAATTTCTAATTATAGAGATTATACTGTATTTGGTTCTGCTCTTGTCAAAATTTAGCTCTATAATATAAAGGAAATCTATGTTGTACTTTCCATAGAATTCATAGTCATGTTTCTCGAGAAGTATAACAAATTCTGAACAGTTCCATTCAAATATTGAACTTGTACACTTGGCACAAAAACTGAAAAGCATCCGAACTCATAAAATTCATTAGAGTATTGCTAATTTTTTTTAATTTCGTTGAGGCAATTTATTGCTGCGTATCCTATACTAGACACAAGTGGTGTTTGAGATTCTAAAAAATGTGAATCGGACTCTAGGAACTTTATTGTTACTTTAGCAAAAGCATTGAATTTATACCACCATAGAGATATGTTTCTTAAAAATCATATTTTGTAGCCAAAATATCGTACCCTTTGGTTCTCCTATAGGATTAACTTTAGTGAATGATTTCTTTTGAAACGTTGCCTATTAAACTACAATTTTTTGTTTTTAATGGTCTAAACCAATTCATTCTTTACTGTGTTTGGCATCTACGATGCTTCCCATAAACTTCAATTTCTAGCATTGTTTTAGTCGTCTTTAGACAGTTCATTTTCTCAAAAATTCAGTTAAAATAAGATACATACTTTCTTTTGGGAGGCTTAATAAACTCCTGTATAAGTCCTCCTGATACAGTGATTGTTGTGAAAAATTTCATACACCTTTTCCATGCTTTCTTTAGTTCCATTTAGCATAGAATGTTCCGGACATTGATCATCTTATTGTGCTAATCTATGCTGATACAAAAACTTCAGGCAGTGATTTCGAAGATTTTAAAAACGTATCTCAAGTCGAGTAGAAATAACTTCTGCCAAGTTTCAGGATAATATTCCGTTGAGCAAAGGGCATATCCAGATGCTAAAGTTGAATAGGGGTTGTTCAAATTTATATATGTAGGTATTATTATTATAGATATGATGGTTAACCCAAATCAAATCGAGCAATGTTGATTGCTGGTAAAATTTATTTATATTTAATTTTTTTGTCCAAGCTTGTGCTATATTCATGGAGCTGAAACTAACTGTTTATTATAAATGTACAATAATTCCCATTCTTGATACATTTAGGTTACCGTTATCACAAATAGCTGAAACTGCTGAAACAAATGTTCGAATTTTGAAGTTTTAAATATTAACATTTGCATTCTTCGAGTTAAAATTTCTAAGAAACAACTATAGTACATCTCCAATTTCTGAATAGAAGTTATATTATATCCCCTACTTTCTAAAATAGTTTCAAACCTCGGAAGTATACCTTTTTCCATTAATTTGTAAAGATTGCGATTTTTCAAAATTTTCACAAAATATTCTTTATTTCTGTAGCAACAAGCGGTTAAAATGGAATTAAAATAAACTAAATCATTCAGACGTTATTGGTGTTTCAGCTAAAAATTGTTCCAAATGTCTAAAATAATAAAAAACATTAGGAGGTGCAAATGTAGTACTTCTAGTATAAGTCAAAATGAGGACATTGATTACAACACGATTAGGCACTACACCGCGAGAGTTGCAATGATAGCCAGAAAAGCGATAGAGTTTACGGAGTCAATGCAACTACGCACCCTCTACATAAATAAAATTAACGATTTCCATTTATTTATAATTCACAACTTTCACTTTTTTTCTTGTTATAGGTCTGTTTTTAAGACTTGATTAATGTAGAAATTTGGTCAAAATTTGTATACACAATTTTTCATTCTGTTTGTTCTATTTGTTTGTTTCTTCCCTCGTCTTGCGTCCTAAATTCTGCAAGTCCACCATTTATTGCCGTAAATAAATGGTGGTTACTTTTTAGAATCATCATCTTGATTCCGTCCATTGACGCACTCACGCAAGGGCAGTTCAATTGAACTTTGAGAATGATCGATAATCTTGATTGCTATTATTATATTTTTCATAACACTTAACGAAAAATTAATAATAAATTAGGAGCATGTATAGCATGCCATATCTATGACATTTGTGGATTAATGTTTTATAAAAATTCACTTAGGAAAACTACAAAGCAGTCTTTATGCCTACATTCAGTTATAAGCATGCTATCCAGCAGCTGAAGGATTCCAAAGGCAAACCAAAGATTCGTTTAGTACAGTTTACTGTAATAAAACGAACGAAGTCATGTGCCATGTGAAAAAAATGATCACCGAAGGTAATCTGTATCACAATGTTGAATTATCTGACATCTCTTCACCGCCCATCTCATATTATTATAAACGGTAAAATGTCTTTCAAGTTTGTCTGAATAACATATACATAAACTTGTATATCCAAACAACCAGGTAGTTTTTATTTATTTTGATATACATACATATTTTTCAATGAAATTCTAAAGTTGAGAAGATGTAGTTTATGCAAAAATAAATGAGAACTTTCTGTAATTTCTTGTAGTGTCAGATGGACTAGTTCAATACTTATTCCGTTGTGACTAAGTTAATATGTATAACAGGATTTTATAGCATAGATTGTGAACAAACGTCGAGCGTCGTATAATTTTATAGTACTTTAACTCTCATCGGAATACGCATTGATGACCATTACGAAATTAGGTGTTGGTATCGTGTCACTTCGAATAATATTAATTATATCCTAGTTATCTATACGGCTATATATGGAAAAGTGTGACGAGTCGATAGGACATTTACTTGCATATATTACAGCCCCGGACTTATCTCATGAAATCTAGTAATTATTGAATACGTAAAGTACCGCCTATCGTGCTGTACTTCAGCCGTACCATTCTCCCCATTTTCTTTTAATAAATGAACAAACGCAAATTAAAAATGATCAATTTCCGTCTCGCCTTTTTTTCACGTTACTTAGTCAGGCAAACCGGTCTGAATTATTCATATTGACTTGCCGTCTCATCAGGAAATGTAATTGGTGAATTACGTTGATTGGGTGCCATCTACTTATTTCGAATATTAATAGATAAGGAAGGTTTTTCGGCAGAATCATATTAACGATGTAGTTGTGATTATCATGGAAATATATGTCGTATTTGATGGTATTTTATGTAGGAAAGTAGATTTGCTGTTTGCAACATTAGTATCCATGATATTGATACTAACATGATGAAATTGAAACGAAGAAACTTTCAAATTTTCTACATCAAAATACCTCTAAAAATTGCCTCCATCCTTGAGTGATCGGATACATCTCTTGCTTTCACTATAATTTTCAAGTGAGTCATTAGTGTTTGGAGTGACGCTAGTGATGCTCACAACCTGAACTAACCCACAAAATACAATCATGGGACATCATTTTGTGTTTTATGCTGTACAGTTGCCTAGCATCGCATCCTCATAACCAGTATCACACTTTGTCAGAGTAAGGTTACAATTTCAGATAATTTCATCATCTAAATTACTAGAGAAAGGAGATTATTACCGTAACCGAGAGTCAAGGAGCCATCAATGTGCTGAACTCGTACAGAATCAGCTCAATAATAGCTTAGGATTGCTAAACGAATTAGGCAAGAAAAACAAAGTTATCCTCATGGGGGTGCCTTTGGAGCCTGAACCTTTTTGCAGGATCAGATATAGCACAATACTAGAGAAATTAAAAGGAAACTGATTAACAAAAAATCAAGCACTGATTTGATCAACATGGAATGAGACAGGTGAAAACAACTCTGAGAACTTATAAACAGGACAGATTCAACGAACTGATCATGATGAGCGAAGACAAACTCCTTTTACTGACAGGAATCCTATCAGGTTACTGTCGTCTCCGAAGGCATGTGAGGACAACTGGGCTAGCAGAGACAGCTAAATGGCATTTCTGCGAGGAAGAGGATGAAACCTATATAGATATTCTCACGGAGTGCAGAGCACAACGCAATTCAAGGACTATGCACCTAAGATCTTATGAAATAGAACTTTTTAAAGTAAATAGGTTTAGCAAGTCAGCTATGAAGGCGAGAAATCATCAGCTACACGGCAAGAAACGGCGGACACAATAGACCTTCTAGGTCTCATGCAAATACTACCCTGCAACGCATACATACATTACATCATCTTTATGCATTGACGGCACTAGCATCATATCCTTACTTTCCAGTACCAATTTCTCTTTTCTTTATTTTATTGTGCGTTTGTCATGAAACAAATTTCCTAAGATTTTTTTTCTCTAAATGGGCAGGATTATCAGTTGAAATTCTTATCTAGCATGCTTCGGAAATGGTGCTTAAATATTTTTCAGCTACTCGTTGCAAATGTATTTTCGTTTTTGATATCCAACAGATGGCAACACAGAGTCTAACTCATTTCCGTCTCTGTCGGATAATGCATGAGTTCACAATCTCATAAAATCTGTGTTCCTGCTGCTTTCGTCGAGTAGTTCTTATAAGGTTTCGTAGAAGGTTTCTGCATCTAAGAACAATTAGATTTTAAATTTAAAGCGCCTTGTCCCACCATAATTTCAATACTATTTTTTGGTTATTAAAAATATTTTTGTGTTTCCTCGACGCCCTTACTCTCCTAATTATGAGTAGTCTTCTGGTGACCCATTTATCTTTTTGAGATTGAATATTCGCCGAAGCAAAGATCATTTTTGAATACCCGAAAAAATTGAAAAATTGAAAACAGTTACTGGGGTTGCATTGCATAATTTAATGACGCCCATTAAATAAAGACGAGTCAGAGTTGTACAAAAATACTTTAATTACTTATATAAATCAACGTCGAAATCACTATTATAAAAGAATACCTAACTCCAAGCAACTAACAAGCGAGCTGCAAGTTAGCAGAAAATTCAATTTTAGTTTCCAATTAATTTTTGTCGAGACAAAACTGTTTATTCACACGGGTAGTAATTTTTCCGCGCTAGTCAGCAACCTCAATAAATGTAAACAAAGAAAGAAACGTTTAATCAAATTATTCCGTAATTTGTATACACTTGATACCTACACAACAGAATTGCACCATGCTACCAGGTAGTCCAACAGACGAGCAAAAAAAAAGCTAAATTAATTGCTGTGCTCTTTTCGGGGTGTTTTATAAATTTAATGCAGTGGAGTAAACCGGGCATTTACCACCTTCATTAGAGACGAGGTATAAATTATCGTGTTCGTATAATTCACCCGACTCCGAGCATATTTCAGTTCAAAGTGAGAGAGATGGAGAGAAGGTAAACGGCGTCTCCGACACTAGCGCCACGCTCCGATTCTGATTGGAATTGATTTAGGCTCATGTTCGGTGCGGTAGTCGCTAGTCTAGTCAATGGGAATTTTGTTTACAGTCTGCTTGTAATTATGCGTACCTATTCGTAAAAAATATGTACGTCGGAACGTACGGTTCGTTAGAGTTTCAATAAATATTTCTTTATTATAGACAATTGAACCGTCCAGTACTTTTTTTTACAAATTTTTCAGATACCTAAATATTCACGAATGTTAAATACACATTTCATGTATGTAAGTCCGTTTGACAAAAACTGTTGGATTGAAAAGAAATACATATATAATCGTACAATCTTAAAATAACAAAACGTATCGTATGTGGTATTACAACTATCAATTTTGCTTTTGTGTGTACACATTCATTATTACTTACAAAGAAAATATTACAACAATCTCCGATAATGATACGTAAATATATTTTTGAACAAAAGGATAAGATAGATTTGGATGCGCAGAAGATGCAGCAAATGTTTTACCCGAATGTGCAACATAATCTCAGTCATCCACTGCAAGTCTTTAAATGGCTCTTGGAATTTCGTTTTTTCTAACTCAAAAGAATTCTGGAAAAACAGAAATTCTATGATTATAAATTTAGTCCAACGCCAGGATTAATTAGAATTGATAGTTAATAAAATTCGAGAGAACCCGGTATTTCTGTCCAAGGTTATATGGATCAATAAAGCTAAATCACTACACTTAAACCACTTTATTTGTAATTTCTCTAAAAAAAATTATTACAACTTTACTGCAGGTAGAAACGTAAACGCAACTGCTAGCAACTTAGCGAAGCAACAGATTACGGTCTTATGAAGACCGCGGAATTGACGGCGATTTTTGCAGATAGCTGGATGATAATATTAACACCCTTAGATATAAATCATTACAATATAACTACACTACTATATATGAACTTAATAAATTCAATAGCCTTCAAGCAAACGGTCACTTTGAGCACCTCCTTTAATAGTATGTTCTTAGAATTAAATAATGGTATTTAATTGGCTTACTTTTCAGTAATAATTTTGTTTTTGTAACTATGGTATTTGCTAATTATTATATGTGTATAAATGGATTGAGCAATTAAATTGTTTTTACCCATATCCTGCCTTATTCTTAATAGTTCAGTATCTTTAAAATGTATTGCTCATCGCTATTAACAATCTAAAGCCCACTATACACACACAATACCATTCTTCCTGTTCTTTTTAATTGTCAGAAAGTCGTATGGCGCTATATAGTCATACTGGTGTTTAGGAGAAAATTGGAACTTGAACGCGTGCGCAAAAATCGTGTCTTATGAAACTTGTATCTTAATGTAGGACTATTTTCGCTCTGAAGGTTGTATCTCGGAAACATGACTATCAAAGGCTTCAACTGCTTCTTGAAGCGTTGAAAATCGCTGTCCACGCATTTTTTGTTTTACAGTTGGGAACAAAAAGAAATCATTCGGCGACAAATCAGGTGAATATGGACAATGAGACATTATTTCAACAGTTTTCTCCTTCAAATAGTCAACTGTTAGATGTCCTGTATGGGAACTCGCATTGTCATGATAAAGAATAATGCGACGTTTTCGATTGTTCTTCCTGATTTCGTCTATAACTTTTGGCAAACAAATTACTGTTTATCATTCAGCGTTAACAGTTCTTCGATCCTCTATAGGAATTATTGCGATGTGTCCTGTACAGTCGAAGACACAAGCGATCATTTTATATCCATGTTTTGTCACCTGTGACGATGTTGTATATTTTGCGGTTCCTACATCTAATCTTTTACATATCTCTCTCTTGCACCAACTGACACAAGCTACCTTCTGTGCTTCGGTTAAGTTATGTGGAATCCATCTGGAATTGTTTTTTACAAGTAAATGTTCATATAAAATCGAATGTATTGCAGTCTGCAATGTGCTAAGAGATGCCTCTATCTCATTGTACGTCACATGTCGATCGTGTTCTATTATTTTCCGCACAGCATCGATGTTTTCTGGAATTACAACAGGTTTTGGTCAACCCTTACGTGATTCATTACTCAAAATTTAGAAATTTAGAACATACCTTCAAATGAGTGTATCCCTCACCAGCAAGACAGTCGTAGGCTTTTCAATAATCCGGGATAATTATTGTGCCTGGTAAAATCCAGTCTCGGATAATATTTCATTTTTTTGTATTTTATTTTTAGTATTATCAATAAAGAGCGCAAAAAATTAATGCCGCTTTCGATTGCTGTTCTACCATATGATAACGAAAAACAACATTTCGGCTTCAAATTCGTACTTCTCCGTAACAGTAACTTTACCCCAAAATTCTGCAAACCAACTACTTCATTACAAAACGTTGACCGAAGCGATATAATTCATTCTTGTGGAGTTAGACCTTTTTTTATAATCATACAAAATCATCCAACGAAAATTTTCATGAGTACCTAATCTCCATTATGCTCCACTGGCGCAATTTCTATCGCGAATTTCTCATTGACAAATGTAATACTTTAAGAATATAGTGATTACATATGCCATCTAGTGGTCCATTTTAGAAATATGAAAGGTGACCCTCGCATTCATTTAGCAGCTTTAAAGAGCATTTGGGATTAAAAACTTATTGATTAAGTGCTTACATAAATGGCTCTTCAACTTATTTCAGTATAAGGATTTGGTATTTCTTTATCCTGAAATTTTAATTTATATTGCATGACAATATCCTCCACTTAATATAACGATAGATTCTTGTGAAACATGTCGTGGTGTGGTCCAAACCGTATGTACTTTCGCTGTCAGATACTTTCTTTGCAAGCCTATCCATTTATTAATGAATAATTGTACAGTTTAAAAATTTCTGTTAAAATTTCTACATCTAATATCACACAACTTAATAATTTTGCATAATTTTTCTGTTCATTTCTTAACTTATTAGTTCTACAGTTTTCTTAATTTACAGTAACTCAAAAGTTAGTCTAAATAAAAATTTAATTAACCGCATTTCATTCTCCATGGATTGTAATATGTAACAACATAGTCGTATATTCGTACGATCTTTTACAGACGACAATTTGCGCAAAAGTGTCTAAGTAACCTGAGTCATTTCCTGAATTTATCAAGTTTGGCAAGTTAGAGGAACAGAAAAAGCGGAAGCCGATTTAGCGTTCTGTGTAGGTGTTATATAAACTCCAATAAATTAAGAAAAATAGTTTTAATATTAAATAAGTCTATGACTAGAAAAGGATTAAGCAATATTGTAAAGAGGCTTGCAATTGTTTAGAAAAGCAACTTCATTAAATTTTGTGGTCGAAGACAATATAAAATGACACACAGCGACACCATTAAGTTTCAAATTTTAAACTTTTTCCATAGTTATGCAAATCTTGTGTCGTACTTAGTGTATCTGATTCTAGTCCGCGTTTATGTCAATAGCATTAATTGAAGACATTTTACCACAACCCTTTAATTCATTGTTTCCACTGAAGTTTGGCGGCAAAGACTTTAACTTTTTTAAAGTCACTGTAAAACTAGATCAGAGTGCATACAATTAATGTATGATCATTAGACTATCTACCACTCGTAGCTTCGTAAACGTATTTAAAGCGAATTATATGTAGCTACTTGGGATGCTATCACTATATCTTTTAAGAGTATATTAGAAGCAAGGTGAAATTGCAGGATGTACGCCACTTATTTCAGAAATCATGTAATACTGTTGCATAGATCAGCTGTAGATACATCTCAAAACCACACCTGTGTGTACCTCGTGTAAATTTCATATTTATGAAGGTGATCATTCACTCCATGATTTAATATATTTTTCAATATGACTGACGATACCGATAAGAATTTCTAGTTTTAGGAACGAAACCTATTACAATGAAAAGAAATGATAATTTAAATGGAATATAAAAAAGAGAACAATAATTTGTTCAATGATATATATCTAATAAGTGATATATTTTGAAATCTCAAAGAACAATTATTTTAAATTATTTGTCCTCAATAAATGTCATTAATCCTAGATTTGTATTTTTAGTTTGTGTACACCTACGATTAAAGCATATTTTCTCTTTTATTTGCAGCATTGGCGTCGGCAGAGCTCACTTCGAGAAGCAACCTCCCAGCAACCTTCGGAAATCCAACTTCTTTCATTTTGTTATCGCTCTGTATGATAGGGCAGGACAACCTATTGAAATCGAAAGAACGGCGTTTATTGGATTTATTGAAAAGGATCAGGTCAGTATACATACCGATATGTGAAATAGTTGCCAGTAGTTACATTTTTATTTCGAAAAGTGATAATGTAATACAGCTATGTAATATCAATTGGTTAATGGTTATACATAAATACATAGTTAGAAATTATTTATTCAGAATCCGAGCTCATAAAAATCCTAATTAAACATTAGATAAAGAAATTAGTACGGATTGGAAAGAAACTGCATCTAATTACATTAACAAACGTGGAATCACGACAACTTGAAGGTATTTACTTCATCCTTGCACGGTATGCTCACAATGTCAACTGAAAATTAATTACGTTCCGTAGTTCAATAATGAAAAACCTCGAAGCGCTATGCAACTGTTCTCTCTTTAATTACGCAAATTACGTTTTTATTCTATACAACCCTATTGCATGGATATGACCTACATGAAAGCACGTTAATGGTCGTAAAGGATGGTTAGTGTACAGGAAATAACGCGAAGTAAAACATTATGATCTATGGCAACGAATATCGCGTGATATTTGCATATTCAAACAAGAAATCGTATGCTTGCATAGTTAGGTTTGCTTTTTAAGCTAATATGCAATATTTGCCGAGATGTACTTTAACAAAATGTTTACGTTGTATGTAGATTATTTAATCAGAAGGTAAATTCAGAAATTGTTGGTCAGCTTATGCTGTTTTTTACCGGGAAGCTCGGTTAATTTTAGGACGATGAAAGCTGGAAATTTATGTCAATTCTGAGCTTTAGCCGTCTCCAAGCAATCCAGCCTGGCAATTTGGAGTTACAGGACGGACAAAACTTGAGGCAACAGTCACAACAATAAACAAAATTAATTTGAGGCGTGTATAGAGTGTGTAAGGTTGCAAAAATTGATGCCCTTGAAATTCAATGGAGCCGAAAAAGTTGCTCACAGTTTATCCTTCTTGGTTCTTGATGTAACAAGTACATATATCAGACCTGCCCAAGATATTCTCAGAGCCAGTGAAATGAAAGGGCAAATCAGGGTCTTCAAGACATTTGGGTTTGTTGAATGTGGGAGATAACTGGACTAACGAACTGTGATCCGTTCAGTTGAAAAAAAAAACATTTTTCTTTAGAGATATAAAATATTTACGACTATTCCTTTTCCGGAACATAATTTTGCACATGCTCTTTTATCATTCACTATTGCTTCGACGTATCTTCTACTTATATATTTGCCTTTATTTAAATGTTATCTCCCATATTTCTGACACCTGACCTTTCGTTATCCGGATATTTATAAAGTTTGAATTATCTATAGAACCATATGTGTATAAAACTAGTATTAAGCTTAAAATCTAGCAAATAATCTAATAGATACACAACCTGAACGTACCTCGTAAACTACATAAGTACAATAATCTCTGTTATTGCAACTTATTTCTAAAAATAGCCCGTACACTAACCAAAAATCATTTTTAACTTAACCTTGTTAATAAAATATATACTGAACGAGCGTAGCATAGCATTCTAGTAGCGGGAAGTTCGTGGAACTCCATAATAGACATGAAACGAAATTTAACTTTAAAATACGCCGAAACGTTTTGGTTCTCCTCGTGTTGCCATGGCAGCCGTTTAGTAAAGTGTACAAGCAGAGGGAAAGTGAGATGAATAAATACAGCGTGTTTTGGGCCAGAAACCAGGGAGGAGAAAGTAGAGGGAAGAAGAGAGGGGGGATGTAATTGTGTTCGTGGCGATGCAGAAGATTAGGGCTCGAGTCGGTTGGAACATTTATCATGAAACCTAAACCAGAGTTGAGCGCCGGTCACAACCGGAACCATTATCGCGCCAACTCTTGAAAACTTCGCCGTTTTTTCTTCCTCCGCAACATTTTAAGTTTTTGAGGAAAGGAACGGCGTTAGTGGGCATATCGTGCATGCATCGTATACATATATGCATTAGGTACACGTTTTTTTTTACTCCTTCGTTTTGTTTTTCAGGAAGCCGACGGTCAGAAAACCAACAACGGAATACAGTATCGATTGCAACTACTCTACGCAAACGGTAAGCCCTTACATAAAGTAAACGTACAGCATGCATTCAATTCGAAATTCAAATCACACCAAGAGCTCTAAAGTTTATTGACGAAGACTGTTTATTTTAAGCTACTGATACAAGTTTCCGTAGTATAAAGTTTGATGTATAGTTACTAATACTCTTTCTAGAATAAATTAATATTAATTCGTAAACAACGGCAGTATTGTTGATTATACTGTTTCGAGGTCTTAAAACAAAGTGTTTGTCCTCTGGCTTATAATCACACAGAGCACCTCAGAGACATCCAAACAGGTTAATGTTTAATTACATATTATCTACTGAATGTTATCGTCATTTGACGTTCGAAACGAACTACTACGTATCATCTGTTTCAAGGTAAATGCAAAATTTTCATTAAATAAATATGTTTTGCTTTAAAATGAATTTTATTTCTCCAAAAAAGAGGACTGCTTTGATGAACAATTATACAACCTTGGCCAAATGTGTTAGACACCCTTTACTTTCATAGGTTCGAAAGGCGTTTCCGGCCGCTTTTTGGGCGATTTGTTGACGATCCACTATTCGTATCGTTGCGTGGTGGTACGAACCGCACATCCCAAATACTTCATTATTCTCGCTATAGCGATTAAAGTCTTACTTTGTGTCTTAAGTAGCACTGTTTGCCCACGTTCTACTTTGGTTAATTCACAAACTTTTGGCATTGTTTCACTAAATTAAGTTTAATCCATAAAAATGAAAGTATCCAACACAAAATATCCTTGTTATAAACTCCTAGCACATACCTCTCTCCAATCGCGTCGACAATACACTAATATTTAAAATCGAAACATTGCTGCCTGCTTACCTATTGTCCCAAAGTAAGCACTAAATATGTAACTTAAATATAAATTCGATGCTTATTTTCTAGGAAGTGTAATAATACTTATAATAATGGGGTTTTATGAGGGTGTCTAACACATTTGGCCAAGGTTGTATGTATCAATATGTTTTAATATGACACAAGAGCTAAGACGTTTCTTGATGGCAATTCATTGTTACCAATTGATGACAAAGCAAATCGAAAGAATACTGTCAATGTGACTCGTATACAAACCAAACAGTATTTTTACATTTTACAGTATAGTTTGCATACATTAATACATGAGGATTTCGCTGCTCCTTGATAGAATGCTTTACCAGAATACCAGTAGCTGAAACGTGATTGTTCATAATTTATTAAATCTTGACTTTAATATAAATAATACGTTTCAGACAGATATAACAATAATCGAAACATGTCCATATCTACCATATCATTACGTAGTAAAGGTTTATCTCTAGACTCTTCTTTATCTGAAGGCCATGTCAACTGGCAAAATTGGCAGACATGTGTTAATGATAGCAGGAAATAAGTTTTTCATCCGGACTTCTTCGTATTATAAACTTACAGTCCTCACGCAAGGATTCTTAAATAGCTAGGGCACACATTAGAGGGACTCGTTGCACAATTTTGAAATTTATATTTTTAAAGAGTGATAGATAATATTAATCTTTATAGCAATACTTTTTTGAGGTTTTCCTCCCTAACACTGGTTCTCTTTTAGTAGTTGAGATCCTTGTAAATAGAAAACGTACCTTTTTATATCGCAAGTATAAGTCATCATTTAATCATTATATAATTTAGCAACTTAAGTTTCATAACATATGATTACTTTTGCTAAATTTTCAATTGTAATTCTCCTTTTCTTCACTGCATCCCTTACATATGTTACGAAATTTGCACAAACCTCTCTATACTATAACTATGTTTCTATACAGAAACGAGTATAATTTCGAATCATGTTTTTCATCTCGTTACTGGATAAGGAGAGCAGTGATAGAGTAGAACGTTTTAGCCCTGCAAGGAGCTACTCTGGATGGAGATTTTCGAAAAACTTTTTGCAAAGGGGACCCAAATCCATCAACATATCGGTATTTATTTTCCATCCCAGATAGCAAAAATTGTTTGAAGCAAGCCAGAATCAGATAGGTTGATCGAATTGTCCGTTTTAGTAAAAATTAATTAGTATGTATGTGTGTTCGTGTGTGTGTGCCCGCCAAAATGCTGTACAATAATATACAGTATGCGCACGTTCGACCTGCTGATAGATGCATTAGCAATGTGTGGGCGACTGTAACTGGGAAGCGCTATGTTATGCTCTGTCTGACACTCTCGGTGTATTATCAATTTCTTCGCATCACCTTGATAGCTGAGTCTAATGTGGATGTACGCAGGCGCAAGTCTGTTGCTATCTCAAATGCATTCTGTCGTGTTTGAGCACTTCGATCTGTTGATAGGATCTTCAATGTGTTAGAGCAGGCATAGGATTTTAATATGTTAGATAAAGAGATACAATGAATCCATTCGTCCAGGCAACCAGTACCGATATACGCCTTTTTAAATTATTGCAAAATATTAGTTTCCTGTGTTAACTAAGGGACGTCTCTTCGTTGTTCTTTTTCATCTTACACTAGACGTATCAGCAGCTCGTGCGCGCGCAAAATGCCACGGTATATACATATGCATATAAACGTATTCTAATACTTACTTAAAATCACTTACATACCTTCAGTGTTTATGTATGCATAAGGGCTGTGCATGATCGGATGCACCGTTTACAAAAACAATAAATGTATATAATTATAATTTTTGATACAGTTTTGATGTTTTGCATGTTTTTTGATATTTTCGATAGTTTTCTGACATTAGTTTTCACTCTTTTGATTTTCGCGAAACTGTTTGCAAACACTTTAAAAACAATTCAGATTTAGATACGTCAAATCGCTTGAAAATGACTCAATCAAAACACCGTTTATATCTTTCTCGTTATAGGAATTTGCAACAGAATTTCAATGCAATCGAGTTGGAAGCTCACAATCGATTCTGTTCAACGGTTTGTTTACAAGGCAGGAAAAGCAATCCGTAGTGCATCGGCGATAGATATTAATCACAATAAAGTAATAGTTAAAAAATGGCAAAACTACAGATTGAAGATTATCGTAACAAATATTACGATGAGAGACCTCATGTTCGTTTTAACCGCAAGCTGTTTTTTTTTTGTATAGTTCGTATTATCTTTACGAAAAAATACTACGAAAATTGTTAAAAAATGTGTATTTAAATGCACATCATACATACAATCCTAACAATTTGTAACATCTTCTTCAAAATATCACTTACCAAACCATCAACAATCAGAACAGTTCCAATAGGAACGCATTTTTTGGCTTGCTGCGGTCATTAATTAATCCAAACGAGATATAAATTAGATTGAGACTGACCTCTCGAGACTCTCATAGACGTCAACCTTTCTAATCGGTTGATAAACCCTCACGAGGGTATGTGGTGTCAGCGGAATTTTGCCATTAGAGCACCCACCCGGACAGAATCCGAGTGTCAAAACAAAAAGAGAGAATCTGACGAATACAAGAGGTGTAAAAGTACAACTCGTTCTAAAGTATATCTCGTTGCATCAAAACAAAATTTGAGTTCGAACTAGCGTTCATATCAGGTATATCTTCTTGTTAAATTGGAAAATAAAAACTAGAAGAATCTATCGATTTGTCCGGAGAATTATGTTGAAAATGAAACTTGGCGTTGGCTACTTCATTGCAATAAAGTTAAAATCGATAGATTCTACTATTACATCAAAGAAAATAATTTAGACTTAAAATGCATTTGCAAAGGATACTGACAACAGTTCCAATACGAACTCTTTTTTTGGCATTCTCCAGCCATTAATTAATCCAAACGCGATATAAATTAGATTGAGACTGTCCCTTTTGAGACTCTCACGGACGTCAAACCTCTCTAATCGGTTGATAGACCCTCACGAGGGTATGTAGTGTCAGCGGAACTATGCCATAAGAGCACCCACCCGGACAGAATCCGAGTGTCAAAACAAAGAGATAAAATCTGACGAACACAAGAGCTGTAGAGGGACAACTCGCACTAACGTACACCTCGTTACATCAAAGCAAAATTTGAGTTCGAACTAGCGTTCATATTAGGTAGTTCCTACTGTTACACCGCCGCCATTATCTCTGGTAATAATGCGATTCGAAAATTAACCACCTTCTTCCTTGTATCGACGGAGAAAGGATAACACAACCTATCTGTCGATAACCTCCATTCGTAATTTCACGAAAAACGATTCTCAAAATTTCAGTAAAACTACTAGTATTCAATTCGTCGGATGTAAAATAACACAGCCGTCTCTATAGATATTACCTCTACCGTTGTCGACGGTCATCTGAACCGCTTTTTAACGTCATGCGCGAGTTTGTTGACGTTAGATCATTAAAACGTTATTGTGACGTCAATGTGACGGCAACAGGAAGTTATAAAAATGTCATTAAGTCTGTATTGTTGATATTGCGTAATTATATAATTTTATAATGTATCGAGTAATTAAAGGTAAATAGAAAGAATAAATAATGTTCTATTCGAGAGAAAGCGATATACAGGGTACTTCAATAGGGCGGTGTCGGTCGGTATCTCGATACTTGTTGAAGATAAAAAAATGAAAGTGCTTTTATTCTTAAAGGGGGCGATAGCTTAAAATTGCTTTCGTTTATACAGGGTGTTTCGTTTATACAGCCTTTAAAATGCAGAAATGCGTATTACAGGAATGTCAATAGTTCTTTAGTTGCAATTAGTATACAATGCAATTTCCGTTTTCCCATAATATAAACTTTCTTTGCCCCTTCTACACGTTTATATTCAAAAACATATATGTAAGTAGCTAAATAAGCAACCAGCAACATTTTAATAACTCTTGGAGGCTTTCGTAGTTCAAGTTGTTAGCATGTATACATATATATGCAATTGTATATTGCAATGTTATTGTAAGGGCTACAAACTACGGTTATACTCAGCAGGTAGTATACTGGCCCTGCTGCTCTTTGGAATCAAGTATTGAGCGCAAGGTATTTCTGTATTTAGTCGTGTCCGAATACTTTTGAAGGTCACTGTACGTATGCACGTGTGTGCCGAATGTTGTAGGTAGAAAAAAACGACTTTGCATAAATTTCAAGCTTGTACAATGGTTGACCCACCTTTGCCGCATAAACTGATTGTGACCCGCTAGGATTCCAAGTGTTGGGCAAACTTGGTTTAAGCTAGCCACGTTAAACTGGATTAGAAAAGCGAAAATCGCATGAAAATACAGATTGCTGTCTGCTAACGTGCTAACTGGGTAAGCTTGGCCTAAACTGGCCAAATTAAGTTTCACCCTAATAAAGTTGCTCTTTTGCATCTATTTTGTTTCTTTTTCGTTTAGGTTACATTTGGTGTCTTTATATAATCTCGCAATCTGCACTAAAATTAACTTTATAAGCACCCAGCTTGAAATGTGGGCTTTCTTCTTCTGTATTTATGTTTCTTACTCGATTCTTGAAATATTTTATCGGACGTGTAGTTTGATCTCAATACCAGATTAGTACAAAAAAGTTATTGTAACTTTGAAACTTTTGCATGGCTAGAGGTTCACCGCAAGTATTGGAGTTTTAACGTAGCCTATGTATACAGAAGAAGAAAAGCCCACGTTTCAAACTGGGTGCTTATAAAGTTAATTTTAGTGCAGATTGCGAGATTATATAAAGACGCCAAAGGCAATGTAAACGGAAAAAATACAAAATAGATGAAAACGGAGCAACTGTATCATTACGTTCAAATAGAAGAAAGAAAGACACTTTCTCAATATTTTCACCACGAACACCTACCAACATAAATAATAATACCTGGAGACGACTCCATTAACATGAAAGAACAATCAACGAGAGTTGATTATGTAAAAAGGAATTAAATTAATTATTTTACACTCTCATTTAAGGTGCAATTTAATTATCCTGTTGCGTACAAAATACCTAACTAAAAGGTGAATTTAAATTCGTTTCGCTTCCATCCCGTATACCATATCAAAACCGTATAAGCCTACTGTGCCTAATTTGGCTGATCTGATTGACTGTACAGATTAATTATATCCCTAATTAAAAGACTAAGTCCACAGCGGGTTGGTTGCGATTCTTTATGCGCATCAGACGGCGACCAGTGTCCATATATGTCGCGCACCTTACCGTGCTAAAGTGTAAATGGTGTTTTTACCTGTAATTCTATAAGGAAGCGAACGGCCTCAGCAGACCGCTAAACAGAAATAATTGACAAATGATAACCTTTTCGCGAAACTAATTAATTAATTACATTGTTGTTATGTTATTTCGCTGGATGTTTATTTTTGTTCGTAAAAGATTTTCCGGAATCTATCCACGGTCCACGGTATTGTGGTTTGATGTACGAAATTGAGCGGTTTCAAGACGTAAAGGGATATTCTTGAGAAAGGAGTGGTCGGTTTCGAAGGCGGTGGCGGACTGCGGTTTTGCTTAGTTCGGACTTTGGGGCTGCGGGGACCTACGGTTGTTGTGTTACGAAACATCTTAGACCGCAACATATAACAGGATTATCTCTCGGTTTAGTATAAGTAAGGAACTACGCACTCTACGAAAGGATGTTCTCTTGACTCTAAATTCTAGTGGGAATTATTCTAATTAAAATCAATATTAGCGCAATGAGGTCTTAAATTTTGGTATATATTATTTAGATGGTAGTGGGGGAACGACAAGTTTACGGTAGTATTTCCTGCAATGTATTAAGGAAGATTTTGAAGTATTTTACCCGTTATATTATTATATATCGCCTACTATACTTTTCAGTGTACTGAACAAGATTACTTTGGAATCACGAGTATGAAAAAGAAAACTAAAAAAATATATATAGGGCTAGACGGTCTCAATTTTGGCGTTTATTATCCACTACTAGAAACGCCAAAAGCGTTGGTAGTACCACAATATATTCTACGTGACCTAAAAGTGAAAGTTACCTCGGATACAATATTATTAATCAAAGCCGCCGAATATAACCCCGCGACATTAAATCGGCACTACGAGCTTCTCGGTGTGGGGCGGAAGGTCTTAAAGATTTTCTATAAAGTACACAAGTGGATGTAACATGTAACGAAACGGTGCTATATCTCATTTACTATAGCACACCTCACTCAGCGACCTCCCACAGGAACACTCTTCTTCGCCTTATTTGTAATAAAATAACTCCACAAATGCTCTCTCAGGAACGGAAAGATGGCGAACCCTAAGGCTTTACCGGCGCCCGGGTCTTTTGTTGTGCCTGCTATCGCGTCATATAAACGCACAGCGCACGATCACCTTATCACATAGAGAGGAGAGAGTCCGTGTGTTGTTCTATTACATGCCGGGGATACGCTATCGAATTGTTTGACGCACATATCTTAGAAAGTTTGACGGTTTATCGCTTTAATGATTTACTACGTTTAATACTCTGTACCGGGTCAGAGTTTGCATTATCTAGGACACACTCGTCGAGTAGAACTACTTATTTCATACTCGGTATGTTGCGAAACTTCTCTGAATGATCCTAATGAGTTCATTGAGTTATATTATACCGAGTACATCTAAATTTGAGTAATTCAGAATTCCCGAAACTTTGGTAAAAAAAAAACTTTCCTCCTGGTGCTTCCTATTCTTATCTAGTGAAAGGTCTAGTTATACATCATTCCAATACAACAACTCTAATATACGTTTACGACAATATTTTACTTTAAGCTTATTTTCCTCTATTTCAGGTAAGTGCTGTTGGTTAGATCATTAACAAAAGTATCATGACCACAGCAAACAAGAACGAACCTAACTAGAATTCCATCATTAACTAGATAACCAACATCATCTAAACACTGTCCACTATTTAATTTGTACTTTTTTTGTTCAAATTTGTCATTTATTATCCTTTCGTATCTGTCTTTATGTACCTGAGTTCTTTGCTCCGTAATTTGGACTGCTCTGAATCTGGTTATACCTCTTGATCTAATTCAAAAGAAAATTTACGAAATCATCTTGTACACAACAGCGTTTACCTGAAGTCATGCACTTGTCAGAACTTGAACAGCTAAAGTTTTCCGGGTCGTATAGATATCTTGGGCCAGATCCAATCCATAAAATTATGTATAGCTTTTTCATTTCAATCAAACTTGTATGTTGTCAAATCGACTGTTCATGTATAAGTCAACAAACTGTACAAACAGTGTACACCATAAAAGGATTATTTCCCATACAATCTTAGCTATTTTCTGTCGTTTCCTTATGGACTGAATTAAAAAAAAACGCAAAAGAACTTGTTTCACTAATTTTATCAAAGGCCATCAATACCAAGTTTCAAGTAAATTTGGCCATAAAAATATAAGGTCAGAAGAGTAGGTTCGACTTTTGTGAGACGTCGAGTCGGCGAAGAAGATCACTCTGATTGTGTAGTACTTACCGTTAAACACGGAGGGGGTAAGCATAATGATCTGGAAATGCATGGCTGGCGCTGGCGTTGGCGAAATGTTTGTTTGTGAAGGTCGTATGAACAGCGAAAAGCATCATTTACATGTTAGATTCTGTGCTACAGTCTTCATTAACACGCATCTTCAGTGACACGAATTTGGATGCGGTCAAGCGACGACAATGCGTTGGTTGGCCCACAAAATTTTGATTAAACTATTCAAATTGACCTTTCACCTCGTTTCACTTCAATATTGTTGAATTTAAAGGATCTCCAAAACACGTGGTTTACCAATTGCGTGAACGAACATTAATACCAAATTTCAATAAAATTTGACCAGATAAACGGTACTTGCATACCAATTTCGTCGCCCTCTCACGTGCCTGGGAAAATGACAAAATACAGCTATTTTTGTGAGAAGTGTGTACAGTGGTGCCTCGCACAAAGAACGCCTCGCACAGCGAACGCTGCACACAACGAACTTCCTGTTCGTTCATTTCATGATTCATACAACGAACTTCGCTTCACACAACGAAGTCGCCCGAGCCGATGTATTGCATCCTCCCGCGCAGGCACTGCAGGCAGTCGTTAGTCACTGCGCTTAACTTACGCACGTATCGCGGCAATCGTTCTTCATTATGAATTAAATCACGCACGTATCACGGCAGTCGTCCTTTTAAGTTAAACTCAATATTTTTTATATCATGGCTTCTAAAAAAGCAGGAAGGTGATTTCTGTTGAAATGAAACAGGAAATAATTAGAAGGAGTGAATGTGGGGTAAAACAGTGTGACCTCGTCAAAGAGTTTGGCCTCAGCAAGACCACCATTTTCACCATTTTGACAAATAAGGATGCCATCAAATCAGCCAAAGTAGCCAAAGGAGTATCAAAACTATTTCATGAAAAACATAGGTCTTCAATCCACGAGGAAATGGAGAGGCTATTAGCGATTTGGATTAAGGACAGGCAGGTGAAAGGTGACGTAACAACCCAAGATATTATCTGTCACAAAGCCAAGAAAATTTATGACGATCTAAAGAAAAACGTCCCTGGAAGTAGCAGCAATCAAGATAATGAAGAAGAATTCAAAGACAGCAGAGGGTGGTTTTTTAGATTTAAGAAAAGGTGTGGAATCCACAGCGTTACTATGCATGGTGAGGCTGGCAGTGCTGACAAGAAAGAAGCAGAAAAGTTCTCTATTACCTTTCAAAAATGTATTAAGGATGAAGGATACTGCCCACAACAAATGTTCAATGCCGATGAAACGGGTCTTTTCTGGAAAAGAATGCCGAGCAGAACCTTCATTACAAAAGAGGAGAAGAAATTGCCGGGACACAAAGCCATGAAGAACAGACTTACCCTTGTTGTTTTCGTCTAATGCCAGCGGAGACCTCAAGATCAAACCTCTATTGGTTTATCACTCTGAAAATCCAAGAATTTTCAAGAAAAATAACGTTATCAAGTCCAAACTGCCCGTCCATTGGAAGTCCAATCAAAAAGCCTGGGTGACCCAAGTTATCTTCAACGAATGGATTCTGGAAACCTTTGCTCCTGCCGTGAAGAAATTCTTGCTGGAAAAAGAACTGCCGCTCAAAGCCCTTCTGATACTTGACAATGCCCCTTC
This sequence comes from Holotrichia oblita, assembly GCA_023690525.1. Lineage (NCBI taxonomy): Eukaryota > Metazoa > Arthropoda > Insecta > Coleoptera > Scarabaeidae > Holotrichia > Holotrichia oblita. Next base: position 15,039,471 of record CM043020.1, on the reverse strand, counting down.
TCACCCAAAAGACCTACAGGAAATATTGCAGGAAAATTATCCTTTTATCAAGGTGCAGTATTTGCCACCAAACACCACATCCATTCTTCAGCCAATGGATCAGCAAGTTATTGCGAACTTTAAAAAACTCTACACTAGAGCCCTCTTTAATAAGGTGTTTGAAGAATGCGAGTTTGGTGGAGAAAATATGACTGTCCGAAAGTTTTGGAAGGAGAAATTTGATATCCTTATGGCAATACGACTTATACAGAAGGCCTGGGAAGAAGTGTCACAAAGGACCCTCATTTCTGCTTGGAAGATGCTTGTGCCTTCGTGGACCCAGGAAGAAGCAGTAGTTGATGCCACAGAAGTGGTGAAGGACATCATCACAGTGGCCCAAAGGTTGGAATTAGAGGTAGAGGAAGAGGATGTAGAGGAGCTTATTGAGGAACACGAAGAAGAGCTGACAACTGAAGAGCTCCAAGCACTTCTGGTCCAGCAACAGGACAATGCTCAAAGGGAAGCGTTATCTGATAACGAGGAGCAACAATCAAACAATCAACCAATCCCAACTGCTGACATCAAGAACAACCTGGTGAAATGGAAAGCAGTTCAGGAGTTTACCAATGCCCACTATCCGGATTCAGCTGAAGCAAACAGGATCAACGATCTTTACTCCGATACTCTTGTCCGTTATTTCCGGCAGATGTTGGAGAAAAGAAAAACAAACGACTTTGGACAGGTTTTTCATGAAACCATCGGCCAAAAAGCAGAAAATGGATGAAGATGTGCAAGATTCGGTAGACTCTACTTTGTCTTAAAATTAAAAAAATTATGTTTTTAGATGTATCTAAATAAAAATAATAACAAAAAATTTATCTTTTTTTGTCATCTTAGCATATTTTATGCTACAGAACGAATTATTTTTTTTAACATGTATTGTTATGGGAAAACGCGGTTCACATAACAAACTTTTCGCATAACAAACTTGCTCCTGGAACGAATTAAGTTCGTTGTGTGAGGCACCACTGTATTTGTTTACAAGAATATTACCACAATGATACGAGATGAAATCTCAGCAATGGTATAATACATACAGTAATGTTTATTTGGCCATACGAAGGATCAAGTGCAAGCTTAAAGTTACACAGGACTTTTTCTTGCGATACCCTGATACTTCTTTTTAGTGCTACTGTTGGTTTGTACGACCTAGAGAGCCTCAGCTGTGATATCTGCCATTGGCTCAATATATTGAATTTATTTCCATGTCATACTTTCCAATTGCCAATTGCGTCAAAGAACAATAATACCAAATTTCAACTAAATTTGAGCAGATAAACGGTACTTTCATACCAATTTCGCCACCCCCTCACAGAAGAAATTTCTAAAAATCGCTTCTTAAATGAATGATTAAAAACGAAACATCGGCTCCAAATTTTTCATTTAGGTAGATAGAGCAAAAGTGTCAAAAGAGGCTAAGCTTCTTGTATGAGTTGTTGAATATATTCCGAAATTTTTAACATTTTGCTTCAATATTAACTTAATCAGTCCCCTCTTGTTAAACTTTTTTAAGCACGAATTATTACTTATGCGTTTATAACTGATTCAGTAACAACCAACTATTAGTAAATTATTAACATTTTATTTCTTTTTCAGGTGTTCGACAAGAGCAAGACATCTACGTTAGGCTTATCGACTCGGTTACAAAGCAGGTAACTCTCAATTTTGTATTTTTTTCTCCTGTACCTATTCTTTATTATTATTATTATTATTATTATTATTATTATTATTATTATTATAGATAGCTATATTTTGCGTGTAATATATTTTTATCTTTAATATTACTAAAACAAGTTACACCAAGTAATCTGAACCCAAACGACGTTTTTTTTATACGATTCTAAAGGGAATACCCTTTGGGTCGAAGCTAGATTTGCACTAATTAAATTAGATACCTGTTGAAGGTTGCAAATTAAATAAATAATTCAAAAATCCTATTGATTTTGCCTCAAACATTTTGAAATCAAACGAATGTGCCTTGCACGTTAGCTTAGTTTCAAACTGTATAATTTTTTGTTGTAGCTACTTTTAAGTGGAAATAACATTATTAGGTACATACATATGTACATCATGATGACAAAGTAGATTCATATGCTTTCAAAAGTGAGTTAAATTTGGTGCACATATCAGTCACTTGATTATTATGATATTGATCAATACTCAAGTTAAAAATAGACTTCAATCGACTATCAAGAATTTTACTATCACTGTAGATTGATAAACGTTTGGTACATTCCAGTTATCGCACTCAAATAATTTTAATAGTATGGATATCCAACATGTGCTTGGGGAAATGACAAAATAGAGCTATTTTTGAGAGAAGTGCGTATTTGATTAGAAGAATATTGCTACTATGAGACGAGGTGAAATCTCAGCAATGGTATAATACATGCAGTAATGTTTATTTGGCCATAAGAGGGATAAAGTGCAAGCTCAAAATTACACAGGCGCTTTTGCTTGTGATAACCTGTTATTATTTCGGTAACCTTCCTCAGATTCTTCTTCTTAGTTCTGCTGTTGAGTAGTACGAGCAAGAAAGCCTAATATATTGAAGTTATTTTCCACGTCATACTTTCCAGGGTTATGTCTAAGGCTGGCTCTACCACAAGTATGCCTAAGGTATTTCTTGCTGAGCTGAAGGCTTTTTGATATTCTTCCATACTGGAATCCACAAACAGGTATAGATCATCAATAAGCTCTGTGTTTCAGTAACTGGTATCAGGAAGGTTTTAGACGTTTTCAATTGTTATAATTGCGATGTCACCAACACATCCAATAATAAACCATGCATCTAGACACCACAACAAATGCAACAAGTAGGTCTCATGAGAGTAGCCCAAGGTGGCTTGAACAATAACAGTTTGAATACTTCTCTGAGGAGTAAATGTTTATGCCCTTTGAGCGTGTTATAAATTTAGACGCACAGAATTTTACAGATGCACTTACTCTCAAGTACATATTTACTTTAGACTAGAAACTCATTATTAAACGTCCTTTCAATGTACGTAAGTAGTTCTAGAGTAAATTCTTTGCTCCGAATAGAACTTTCCCATTTATTTAAGCATCGTATGTATGGCAAGTTAGCAGGCCTTTCCTACTTTGTAAACACATTAGTTCTACTCAGTAGGTCTGCGTACGGCACCGCATCTCTCATATATCGTTCGGACAATTTCTTCAAAACTTTATGGAGAAATAATGCCAGGCGAATCGGCCTAAAAGCTTCCCATCTAGTCTAAGAGTTTCAATAAACTCTAATAGGTGGTTTTAGAGAAGGTGCAGTTAGATATCAGATGTTTCGGGTAGTTGGTGCTGGGTTAAGCTGTTTGAACTCTGACACCTCCAGAAATCTCTTTGTTCCTGTAGAGGACCTTCTTCATAAATTTTATTTGGCTCTTGTAGTGAGTGACCGGATGAGTGAAGTTTTACCATGAGGTTATCACAATGATTTTATCAGATCTGTTCGTTCAAGAATATCAATTTATCGTCAATATTTAAATTTAAAATGGGACTACCACAATTATTCTAATTCTTACGCCATTTTAGGAAATGGGTGTATTATATTTTATTTTGCTGTTATTTCAACGTTAAAATAAGATTAAAAAGTAAGCTGTTTGTCATAATTAAACACTGATACAAAGTAATAGTAGATTTAGTTTATTCGAGGTTTTCTACAACGTTGACACAATGATGTAATGTTCATATATAAAATTCCGCCATATTTTGATAAGGGTTGAAAACTTTATCGGTCCTGGTATACTTTTCTGATACATATCTATCTCAATTAATTAATACACTAGACAATTTTATATTTTTTTTAGTTCATATTAAACACTTACGAATTGATTTCTATATTCAGTATTTCAGATGTATGTAGGTATAAAATTGATTTTCAAATGAGGTCGTTTGATTATGAGAGCACAGAAAATCGAAATCCTGCGATGATTTGATTTAATCAAGTTCAATTCTATTTGAGATATGAAGCAGTTCTAGTCCTTTAACTCTGAATTGGCGACCATGGTTTGTCATATCGGTGTCTAAAATCCAACTTTAATAACTGTAGAAGTAGGTACTAGTACTGTGACAGATAGCCTACATAGCTTCAAAGAGGCAATTAGATTCAGTATCGAACTTTTTTTTTTTGTAAATCACTCCACTTTAACTTAAAAAAGCTTTCGTGAATATTTTAATGGGATCTAAATAGATTCATTTACTATTAAGTCCTTTGTTTGTACGTGATTTTATCATTTGATACCTGTGTATAGTTTTTGGTAAAAGTGTATTGTTACCAAGGTGATGCATGTGCACGTTGATTAGTCCATTCAAGACAGCAACAGTTCTAGAATTCTAACGAATACGAAACAACAAATTCCACTGTTTTTGTTTCAATTAAATAAAGCCGCCTTAATTTAGAAGTAAAACTTCTGTCCAATTAGTTTTGGTTGCGAACGCTCCTTGCCTTCGTGACTTGTCACAAGGGGAGAAGATTATTCTACGCGTAGCACGAACGTCTCTCTGTAAGAATAAAAACGTATACGTATACTTTCGGTATGTAAATTGTATCGTTGGTAATAGATTAAAAGAAATTGTTGTGAATTTTATGTCGGTACGCGCACAGGAAACAAGGAAATGCAATCAACTAATGACTGTACTCATCATGGCAGAACTTAGATTATCCTCAACAAGATGGCACAGACATCATTTACCTGAGTGCCTGCCGATAGACATGCAACTAGCATTTCCACTTATAAAATGCAATGAATTAGCCGTATTAAAATCCTCTTCTCGATTAAACTGCTCAATTTTCTATACTGATTGCTATTCAACATTGTGATCACGTTTCATCAATTTATTTATGGACGTTGTTCTGATTTGAATTTTTGAAATGTAATTTATTATATTTAGTTTATATAACTTTATATCTTCTTGCCCGTATTCAGACACATAATTTAGCTGCAACTATTAAATAATTTTAGTTATATGAATATTCAGTTATTCATCGACACCAACTGACTTAGTCTTTGAGTACAGTAAAAGAATGCCGTAAGAAGTAGAAGTGCGAATTATATATATAAATATTTTTTGTACAAACTTAATAAGTCTTCTCTTAAGGTACTTGGGTTCATAACTACCTGTTGGGTTTGAACGAATGCTTTCACTTAATTAGGTTCTTTAAATGTTCTACTTATTTTCTCAAGAAATTCGCGTGATTTCTCAAAGCTTTGTTCGCTTATTTTGAAGTACATTTCCCTACATGGCAATCCATAGTTTATTTGAAAATTTAATTTCATTGGATGACTCCCAATGAAAGACTTGGTTTGAAATGTATTAGCGCTCTCTTACATATAGAGGGGAGAGTATTGCTCAAAATATGGATGAAGGCTTCAATAAACATTAATCCGTAAACGATCGGTTTCAGAATCCGTCTCAAGGAAATTTTTGCTCTTTCTTTTAACGTTGGTTCTAACACAGCTCTTTCTAGTACATGAATATACATATACTCCAAACCAAGCATTACATTCAATCAAAATCTTGCCATTTCACAACTGCTACGACATTTCTGTCTCAAGGATCTTTTAATTCTTTCGAACCCCTATGGGCTTGCAGTTTCTCTTGCTGCAGCTCATCGAGGTCATTTTCGGGGGTGTGGTACACATATTTTCAAATATCCACAAAGAAAAATGTCAATGAGAAAAAAAAGCCAGTCAAACCATTTTACAGACCTTTTTAACTTTCTACCTTCCTATCTTCAAAATTTTGGTGTCAATGCTCACTAGAGGCAAATGAAAAATGTGCCGCAGTGATAAACGTACATTTGGTGCTTTTGATTCGGAGCAATACTGTTTAAAACATTATCAAATTGTGTTCTGCAAAATGTTTGAGTAATCTGTACTGGTTAATCAGTTTGATATAGCAGACAAACCTAGTAACGTGCTTCTAAAATATCCTTTCTAACCGAATTTGATATTTGGCACCTCAATATCAGCGTGGGGAAAGCAGCGATAAAAAATCAAACAGACTTAACGATCAGGTCGATATGAGGCCTGCACAAGTTCAACATTGTACAGTGTTTCTATTCATGGTCGATGCTACCTACAGGAGAGACACTAATTCACACCTCTTCAAGCATATCTTTCGATTCTACTATACACTTTCTGCTTTATACTTTGTCAAGCCCTGCATAAATACGAATTTAAAAGTGAGCATCAACGTGAAGACGGATGCTCGACGGATTGCTATGTCTAATATAAATGGATGGATGCTCTTCAGAATGGTCAACTCTTTACATGAGTTTGTTAAATTTTGGGATAACTATCACTGTGGCTTATATAAAATTATATGCAACATCATGCATGGTCAATTACGTCTTCGGCATCACAAGTCTTTGACGGTGTCAACCATGACTGCAAAGGGTATTTATGGAACGAAGAAACAAATAAAGAAGGTGCCAAGTTAGAGCATGTACATAAATCAAAGTATCTTACAGTTTGTGTCAAACGTTAAGTCACGATCTGCAAGTATTGCTTTACTCCCTACCACTGCAAAGAGTTAATATTACACTTCAGTTCGGGCAATACACTTATGCTTCCAGAGACCATAGGTCCTTTTATCCTGTTCTTTGTCAAGGCTAGGATTATTTATGTGCTCAATATTTTAAACGAAACAATTATGGACAATTTTTTAATTTGAATTTCTATTAAAAAAATAAGCTGGTACTTAATGGATTCTATACGACATGCGCAGAATATTGGTAGAAGCTTTTGTTGAATGTTATGCAAATTTTGTTGAGAGCTTTGGTTCTAGAAACTGCGAACGAAAACTAGTTTGAAAAACTTGGTTATCCTATAAAAATGTTAGATATTTTGTTTAACATATTTTAACATCTACTAATATTTTCCTAACCAGCTATCAAGACCTGTAAACTAATAGTAGTTTAACATAAACCTAATTCTTGTGTTAGAGTTTTTTGTGTCATGAGTTGATTATGAATCGTTACTGTCGGGTACCTACTTTGTTTAGTGAATCAGTTTTATCAAATAGCATCCTCTGCCACGAATAATTGTCTAGATTATACCAATTTTAGAAAAATTTCCAGCATAAACGTGATCTACTAATCACTCAATAAGTTCCACATTTCCGAGTACAAGAGGCTATAATTAATAAATCGATAAACTGGATATTTCAACTAAAAACTATGTTTTCTATTCCTGTATTTATTGCAATCATTTTCTAATTTATAAACTGAGCGCGGAATAAATGCTAAATTAATGCTAAAGCTGAAAGTTTAGAAACTACAAAAGTATTGGCTATACTAAGTGTTGTATAAGTGATCAACCACCGTTGGTAGTTTCAGAATTTAGTGAATTGTTCATCATATTCAAAATCATATTCCTTCAAATGTTGAGAATAAACTGAAATTTGAGTGGTTGTGTTGCATACTAGGTTATCTGGTACAAAATAATCTGTCGGCTAAATATAGCAGTTGAAAAAGTGCTTTAATCTTTTCTCCTTTAACACTTGCAAGAAGTTATTCTTCTGACATTTCTTTTTAACTATAAGAGTAGAACAGACTTAGTACCAATAAGGCCACTAAATCTAAGTTACAATAAATTAAAGATCACATTATTGCTATCATCTGCAACTTTACTGACTACAACTATTATTTAAGCGTTTTTGGAAACTATCTTCTAGAAATCTAATATAAACATCTATGCAGTCTTTAACATATTCCTCATTTTAATAATAGACATTTCTTTTATATTTAGAGCTTATAGCTTTTTACTTTGAAGATAAGATTTAATACTATGTTTCAATAGCATCAAATATGCATAAAATATCTATATTTCAGGATTTTCTTCCCCTAGGTATTCA
>CM043020.1:14991452-15031063 GCA_023690525.1 Holotrichia oblita | reverse complement strand
ACAATTATTGCCACAATATTCCAGATTATGGGATTCACGATTGTTTGACATTTTGTTTGCTTAAAATAATTGATATAATATGGAGCTGTTAAATTTATATACGTAGGTATTTTATGTACCTACATATTTCAGATTCTGAAAATATGAACACGATATCCTGGCACTAATAAGAATACGTTTCTATCGAAATCTATGGTAAGGACTTTCGAATGTCTCAAAAAAGATTTTTGTTTATAATTAGACCAATTAATAATTTTATACCAAAGAGCGAGGATTATCAAATTGTTATCCTTATCAACCAAAATAAGCTAATTTCAGAATAGCGATGTGTACTAAATTTTTACCTAACAGCTTGTGTAAATTATAAGGTTTAACAGAAACGGCATTAGTACCGTATACCTCGGCATAATCCAGGCACCTGCCGCTTGCTTGTCCTAAATTAGTCTTGGTGTAATAAATCCTTGATAATTGGCTACTCGGCCACTACATAAACCATAAGCTTCAGATTTCTCTTTGTATTTTATCTTACTAAACAGCATTAGGTCTGGATTGTATGTATAGCATGTACACAACTTAATAGTCATATATAATTACGACTGGGTATTTTCGCACGACTTGACAATGCTTAATTAATTTATACACTTAAACGAGCTAACGTGGACGAAATCAGAGGCCTCTCGTGAAAACATAGAAGTTACGTTGACCTAACCTTATTCCACAGAATATTATTTATATTTTCCCTTCTTTGAGTGTGCGTAGCAAGTAAGTTGTAATGGTGGTGCAGCTTCTAATTATAAATTCCATTACTCAGAGCACGGTAGCAACTTCAATCTAGGTATAGATGATTGATTACACAAAGTTATTAGAGCAATAGAAACGAAAAAACAGTACTGTTACTACAAGGAAATAGTAAACACACAGTTCTAGTAATGAGTCACAACGCTCACTTGGTTTTATGCAATATAATATCACCTAGACAGTCTTTTATTGGCATATAAGTGTTTCTGCGGATAATAGTAGTTTTTACATCGAATGCTCTGACAATCTATGACTTCCGTTGATGATTATTAAATATCCGTTCGTTTTGTTGTATGTTCGTTTGTGAGTATGTATAGAAATACAACGCATTTTGTGATTGTAGGCAACTGGAATATTATGACCGTTTGTATTGTTAACTTTAATATATATTTTAGCATAGTCCAAGCTATCAGATCAGACAGAGTAGGGCGGTATTTACTGAATGAGCTTTTAATTAATTTTTAATTAATGAATGCAATACACCTACTATATGTCACAAAACTGACAAGCACATATGTATATTGTGCAATCTATTGACACTTGTTTTCATGATTAAATTTTGTTCTGATAGAAAGAAGCAATACTGGAGTACATTTTTCTCAAACGATACGAACCCTAACAATTAAATGTTTGGATAATTTAAGAAACTAATATTTTAATATGCGCTTTTACCATTGCTGTAATCTTGTCTAAGATTCTTTTTATTAAAATTAACACATATCAGAGACGAAACTTTGCAATAATTTACCCAATTTCATTTCCAAATCGACAACAGTTCTTTGGAGATCATCATGCAATTTTCGTTTCATTTTAAGCCACAATATCTCGATAACATTAAGTTTTGAATGTTCGAAGGCCATGAGAGGACCTTGATGTTATTGTCTCTAAACCACTGTTTAATAGTTCTAGCTACAGGGCATGCAGCATCGTCCTGTCGAAATATGAAATTCGTATCTGGGTTTTTCTTTGTCATTTTTCGTTCTTATTATTTTTCAAAATTTCTTGATATTTTGTCGCATTAATTCTACCTTCAATCACCTCGTACAATACTAGATCCACTGCGGACATGACTACCCAAACCACCCAAACCATACTGCCTTTAGGAAATTTTACTGCCCTTTTGAGGCAATCTTTATGAAATGCTTAATTTTTAATTCTCATTTACGAAAGTCTCCCACGCACATGTCAAACTTCGACTCCTTGCTAATTGTGACTTTGCAGCACAGTTCACGTCATCTTCGATTTTGCCCGATTAAGCCGACTTATTTTCTGCTTCGCAGTTAGCAGAGATTTTTCTTTAATTAAAATATTATGAATAATGAAAATCATAAATTTTATAAAAACATTCGAATAGACCTTATAAAAACTAAATTTGGATTTGTGTATCCACTTTCTACAATACTTTTTCGATAAAGGTCTTTCCTATTTCAGCATTCCACTGTACTGTGATGGTAAGTGTTACAACGACCCAATTTGCAATTTTTATTAGGAGTCGTCGATCCTTATTAGACACAATTCTCTGTCTATCCAAATTTTTGCCTTTATATCCAACACTCCCATTCCCACAAGCTTGGTAAATGTCAATTTAATTGAGTTGTAAATTAAGTTTATGTCACTGTTACTTTTCAATAAAGCGTTAATGTTTCCATCTGAATAGTGGGTTACATTTTTTGCCACAATTATACCAAGAATATACAACAATGTCGGTGCAAACGAAAATCTAAATACGATTGTTCTTTGCTTAGCTAATTTCAGGGTTTCTTTTAGTTTTGTCTGCATGTTGCCTACCAGCGTAAATGTAAAATGTGTAGAACTTATTTGTCGTCAAGTCTTGTAATCTTTTATTCCATTAACCCTTTCAGAATCGTTGTTGGATCTTTTGATGTAGGCGTAAAATCGTTAGATTTGCCAGAATAGTTCCATTCGTAAAACATATCTTTTGTCATAATTTTCAACGATTTGTAAAGACCTAGAGTAGGCATATTTTTCGAGAGAATGACAACTTCTTGTCTACAACAATATTTGTGCCACTAGATAATATAAACGAGACATAAGCCACACTGAAAGTTCCTTTCTTTCTTAACCGACGAATGATCGTGATAATCCATCTCGATAACGGTATCAAAACGAAAATTCCAACGAAAGGCTACGTTTTGGTGAAAGTAAGGGGTTGTACTGTGCAGTTTATATTCGCGTATTAGAAAGAGTACTGTTTTCAAAGCAAGGGTGAATTTTTCCAAATTACTGTCTGTAAATTTAAAGAAAATTCACAGAAAATAATTCCCAATGGCATTAAGTGACCTAGAGGCCTTCTCGAGTATCTAAATTTAGGCGGCTTATTGTGCTGAGCAATTTTTTAAAGAGGAAATAACAGCAAATCAACTGCTACGAAAAGTTCCATATTATCATACGCAAAGTCTTAAATCCTGCCGCAATTCTAAAAACAACAAATAAATTTATTTAAACTTGGCCCGTTAAAGATTATTACAAATGGAAGACAAGTTCGATGTATTTTATGTATTCGAGTTTTAAGTATTACCTTTAAGAAATATCTTCATAATTCTAGCCCCCCAAATTTACTTATTCACATTATCTTGCAGACTCATAATAACACAAAAATACAAAGCACTCGTCAAATACACATCATCGCAAAATTCAAGTCTATATTAGCTTAGCTTCATAATTGTCCTAGTTGCCTGATTAAATAACCTGTGCATGTACTCATCCCACTCACTACCTTCCACACATGGTTATTTCGACTCATCGAAAATAAATGACGAAGGAATTAATTTTAAACTCCTTAAACCCTGCGAAATCGTCTTGAAATTCGTATTTGTAATTGTTATTGAAAATTTTATGGGGACCGGAGAGAAAAGAGCTCGTCAAACGCGCGAGAAACGGTATATGTGCGCGCGTGGAAACGCTAAATGAAATTAAGTCTGAAAAGGTCAAACAAACGAGGGTAAATGGAATTAACACCCAATGTGTTGTTCCGACATCGAGGAGATCGCACAACCAAGTATCAGCAAAACATTGTGTATCCCCTAAAGCGAAATAATTAAATGAATTATGCAATAAGAAACAGACTCGCGATTCCTAATGTTCATTCATTCGCTCAGCCGCGTTCAGCCACTGTGAGAGATGATTCCCTGACTCTTTCTCTACTCCTCCTCCTTCTACTCTTCTTGTAAATTCGACGAGCGCGAAATTAAATTTTACCTCAAACCGTCCCGAATTCGGCTGATTGACTGAAATTAAATTTAAGAACTTAAACGCGTTAAGCTTGCTTTCCCCTTCCAACGTACTTTCTCTCCAAAATGAAGTTCCTACATCGTTTCTTTATAGAAGTCCTTTAGAAAGGACGGAGAACGTTGTTTTTTCTTTTTCTGCTTCGTTGCCATTATTCTTGCGGAATATTTACCAAACAATGTTCGTTCTATGCATCGTCAGCAAAGGATAATCTCTTACTGTTGATAACATCTGGTAATCGTGATTGCCTTGCGCGTGCCTGACACGCGACCAATACAAAGAGGGTTTCTATGCGGATACAACAGGAAGTATTCCACTCTCATTAGGTTCTTATCATAAGCGTTCTCGCCCATATATGAATACCTAGGGGAAGAAAATCCTGAAATATAGATATTTTATGCATATTTGATGCTATTGAAACATAGTATTAAATCTTATCTTCAAAGTAAAAGCTATAAGCTCTAAATATAAAAGAAATGTCTATTATTAAAATGAGGAATATGTTAAAGACTGCATAGATGTTTATATTAGATTTCTAGAAGATAGTTTCCAAAAAACGCTTAAATAATAGTTGTAGTCAGTAAAGTTGCAGATGATAGCAATAATGTGATCTTTAATTTATTGTAACTTAGATTTAGTGGCCTTATTGGTACTAAGTCTGTTCTACTCTTATAGTTAAAAAGAAATGTCAGAAGAATAACTTCTTGCAAGTGTTAAAGGACAAAAGATTAAAGCACTTTTTCAACTGCTATATTTAGCCGACAGATTATTTTGTACCAGATAACCTAGTATGCAACACAACCACTCAAATTTCAGTTTATTCTCAACATTTGAAGGAATATGATTTTGAATATGATGAACAATTCACTAAATTCTGAAACTACCAACGGTGGTTGATCACTTATACAACACTTAGTATAGCCAATACTTTTGTAGTTTCTAAACTTTCAGCTTTAGCATTAATTTAGCATTTATTCCGCGCTCAGTTTATAAATTAGAAAATGATTGCAATAAATACAGGAATAGAAAACATAGTTTTTAGTTGAAATATCCAGTTTATCGATTTATTAATTATAGCCTCTTGTACTCGGAAATGTGGAACTTATTGAGTGATTAGTAGATCACGTTTATGCTGGAAATTTTTCTAAAATTGGTATAATCTAGACAATTATTCGTGGCAGAGGATGCTATTTGATAAAACTGATTCACTAAACAAAGTAGGTACCCGACAGTAACGATTCATAATCAACTCATGACACAAAAAACTCTAACACAAGAATTAGGTTTATGTTAAACTACTATTAGTTTACAGGTCTTGATAGCTGGTTAGGAAAATATTAGTAGATGTTAAAATATGTTAAACAAAATATCTAACATTTTTATAGGATAACCAAGTTTTTCAAACTAGTTTTCGTTCGCAGTTTCTAGAACCAAAGCTCTCAACAAAATTTGCATAACATTCAACAAAAGCTTCTACCAATATTCTGCGCATGTCGTATAGAATCCATTAAGTACCAGCTTATTTTTTTAATAGAAATTCAAATTAAAAAATTGTCCATAATTGTTTCGTTTAAAATATTGAGCACATAAATAATCCTAGCCTTGACAAAGAACAGGATAAAAGGACCTATGGTCTCTGGAAGCATAAGTGTATTGCCCGAACTGAAGTGTAATATTAACTCTTTGCAGTGGTAGGGAGTAAAGCAATACTTGCAGATCGTGACTTAACGTTTGACACAAACTGTAAGATACTTTGATTTATGTACATGCTCTAACTTGGCACCTTCTTTATTTGTTTCTTCGTTCCATAAATACCCTTTGCAGTCATGGTTGACACCGTCAAAGACTTGTGATGCCGAAGACGTAATTGACCATGCATGATGTTGCATATAATTTTATATAAGCCACAGTGATAGTTATCCCAAAATTTAACAAACTCATGTAAAGAGTTGACCATTCTGAAGAGCATCCATCCATTTATATTAGACATAGCAATCCGTCGAGCATCCGTCTTCACGTTGATGCTCACTTTTAAATTCGTATTTATGCAGGGCTTGACAAAGTATAAAGCAGAAAGTGTATAGTAGAATCGAAAGATATGCTTGAAGAGGTGTGAATTAGTGTCTCTCCTGTAGGTAGCATCGACCATGAATAGAAACACTGTACAATGTTGAACTTGTGCAGGCCTCATATCGACCTGATCGTTAAGTCTGTTTGATTTTTTATCGCTGCTTTCCCCACGCTGATATTGAGGTGCCAAATATCAAATTCGGTTGGAAAGGATATTTTAGAAGCACGTTACTAGGTTTGTCTGCTATATCAAACTGATTAACCAGTACAGATTACTCAAACATTTTGCAGAACACAATTTGATAATGTTTTAAACAGTATTGCTCCGAATCAAAAGCACCAAATGTACGTTTATCACTGCGGCACATTTTTCATTTGCCTCTAGTGAGCATTGACACCAAAATTTTGAAGATAGGAAGGTAGAAAGTTAAAAAGGTCTGTAAAATGGTTTGACTGGCTTTTTTTCTCATTGACATTTTTCTTTGTGGATATTTGAAAATATGTGTACCACACCCCCGAAAATGACCTCGATGAGCTGCAGCAAGAGAAACTGCAAGCCCATAGGGGTTCGAAAGAATTAAAAGATCCTTGAGACAGAAATGTCGTAGCAGTTGTGAAATGGCAAGATTTTGATTGAATGTAATGCTTGGTTTGGAGTATATGTATATTCATGTACTAGAAAGAGCTGTGTTAGAACCAACGTTAAAAGAAAGAGCAAAAATTTCCTTGAGACGGATTCTGAAACCGATCGTTTACGGATTAATGTTTATTGAAGCCTTCATCCATATTTTGAGCAATACTCTCCCCTATATGTAAGAGAGCGCTAATACATTTCAAACCAAGTCTTTCATTGGGAGTCATCCAATGAAATTAAATTTTCAAATAAACTATGGATTGCCATGTAGGGAAATGTACTTCAAAATAAGCGAACAAAGCTTTGAGAAATCACGCGAATTTCTTGAGAAAATAAGTAGAACATTTAAAGAACCTAATTAAGTGAAAGCATTCGTTGAAACCCAACAGGTAGTTATGAACCCAAGTACCTTAAGAGAAGACTTATTAAGTTTGTACAAAAAATATTTATATATATAATTCGCACTTCTACTTCTTACGGCATTCTTTTACTGTACTCAAAGACTAAGTCAGTTGGTGTCGATGAATAACTGAATATTCATATAACTAAAATTATTTAATAGTTGCAGCTAAATTATGTGTCTGAATACGGGCAAGAAGATATAAAGTTATATAAACTAAATATAATAAATTACATTTCAAAAATTCAAATCAGAACAACGTCCATAAATAAATTGATGAAACGTGATCACAATGTTGAATAGCAATCAGTATAGAAAATTGAGCAGTTTAATCGAGAAGAGGATTTTAATACGGCTAATTCATTGCATTTTATAAGTGGAAATGCTAGTTGCATGTCTATCGGCAGGCACTCAGGTAAATGATGTCTGTGCCATCTTGTTGAGGATAATCTAAGTTCTGCCATGATGAGTACAGTCATTAGTTGATTGCATTTCCTTGTTTCCTGTGCGCGTACCGACATAAAATTCACAACAATTTCTTTTAATCTATTACCAACGATACAATTTACATACCGAAAGTATACGTATACGTTTTTATTCTTACAGAGAGACGTTCGTGCTACGCGTAGAATAATCTTCTCCCCTTGTGACAAGTCACGAAGGCAAGGGAGCGTTCGCAACCAAAACTAATTGGACAGAAGTTTTACTTCTAAATTAAGGCGGCTTTATTTAATTGAAACAAAAACAGTGGAATTTGTTGTTTCGTATTCGTTAGAATTCTAGAACTGTTGCTTTCTTAAATGGACTAATCAACGTGCATATGCATCACCTTGGTAACAATACACTTTTACCAAGTATCAAATGATAAAATCACGTACAAACAAAGGACTCAATAGTGAATGAATCTATTTAGATCCCATTAAAATATTCACGAAAGCTTTTTTAAGTTAAAGTGGAGTGATTTACAAAAAAAAAGTTGGATACTGAATCTAATTGCCTCTTTGAAGCTATGTAGGCTATCTGTATCACAGTACTAGTACCTACTTCTACAGTTATTAAAAGTTGGATTTTAGACACCGATATGACAAACCATGATCCCCAATTCAGAGTTAAAGGACTAGAACTGCTTCATATCTCAAATAGAATTGAACTTGATTAAATCAAATCATCGCAGGATTTCGATTTTCTGTGCTCTCATAATCAAACGACCTCATTTGAAAATCAATTTTATACCTACATACATCTGAAATACTGAATATAGAAATCAATTCGTAAGTGTTTAATATCAACTAAAAAAAATATAAAATTGTCTAGTGTATTAATTAATTGAGATAGATATGTATCAGAAAAGTATACCAGGACCGATAAAGTTTTCAACCCTTATCAAAATATGGCGGAATTTTATATATGAACATTACATCATTGTGTCAACGTAGTAGAAAACCTCGAATAAACTAAATCTACTATTACTTTGTATCAGTGTTTGATTATGACAAACAGCTTACTTTTTAATCCTATTTTAACGTTGAAATAATAGCAAAATAAAATATAATACACCCATTTCCTAAAATGGCGTAAGAATTAGAATAATTGTGGTAGTCCCATTTTAAATTTAAATATTGACGATAAATTGATATTGTTGAACGAACAGATCTGATAAAATCAGTGTGATAACCTCATGGTAAAACTTCACTCATCCGGTCACTCACTACAAGAGCCAAATAAAATTTATGAAGAAGGTCCTCTATAGGAACAAAGAGATTTCTGGAGGTGTCAGAGTTCAAACAGCTTAACCCAGCACCA
The DNA here is from genome assembly GCA_023690525.1 of Holotrichia oblita. Lineage (NCBI taxonomy): Eukaryota > Metazoa > Arthropoda > Insecta > Coleoptera > Scarabaeidae > Holotrichia > Holotrichia oblita. The sequence continues at coordinate 15,022,109 of CM043020.1, read as the reverse complement.
ACTACCCGAAACATCTGATATCTAACTGCACCTTCTCTAAAACCATCACAGCTATTAGAGTTTATTGAAACTCTTAGACTAGATGGGAAGCTTTTAGGCCGATTCGCCTGGCATTATTTCTCCATAAAGTTTTGAAGAAATTGTCCGAACGATATATGAGAGATGCGGTGCCGTACGCAGACCTACTGAGTAGAACTAATGTGTTTACAAAGTAGGAAAGGCCTGCTAACTTGCTATACATACGATGCTTAAATAAATTGGAAAGTTCTATTCGGAGCAAAGAATTTACTCTAGAACTACTTACGTACATTGAAAGGACGTTTAATAATAAGTTTCTAGTCTAAAGTAAATATGTACTTGAGAGTAAGTGCATCTGTAAAACTCTGTGCGTCTAAATTTATAACACGCTCAAAGGGCATAAACATTTACTCCTCAGAGAAGTATTCAAACTGTTGTTGTTCAAGCCACCTTGGGCTACCCTCATAAGACCTACTTGTTGCATTTGTTGTGGTGTCTAGATGCATGGTTTATTATTGGGTGTGTTGGTGACATCGCAATTATAACAATTGAAAACGTCTAAAACTTTCCTGATAGCAGTTACTGAAACACAGAGCTTACTGATGGCTTATACCTGTTTGTGGATTCTACTATGGAAGAATATCAGAAAGCCTTCAGACCAGCAAGAAATACTTTAGGCATACTTGTGGTAGAGCCAGCCTTAGGCATAACCCTGGAAAGTATGACGTGGAAAATAACTTCAATATATTAGGCTTTCTTGGTCGTACCACTCAACAGCAGAACTAAGAAAAAGAATCTGAGGAAGGTTACCTAAATAATAACAGGTTATCACAAGTAAAAGCGCCTGTGTAATTTTGAGCTTGAACTTTATCCCTCTTATGGCCAAATAAACATTACTGCATGTATTATACCATTGCTGAGATTTCACCTCGTCTCATAGTAGCAATATTCTTCTAATCAAATACGCACTTCTCTCAAAAATAGCTCTATTTTGTCATTTCTCCAAGCACATGTTGGATATCCATACTATTAAAATTATTTGAGCGCGATAACTGGAATGTATCAAACGTTTATCAATCTACTTTTTAACTTGAGTATTGATCAATATCATAATAATCAAGTGATTGATATGTGCACCAAATTTAACTCACTTTTGAAAGCATATGAATCTACTTTGTCATCATGATGTACATATGTATATACCTAATAATGTTATTTCCACTTAAAAGTAGCTACAACAAAAAATTATACAGTTTGAAACTAAGCTAACGTGAAAGGCACATTCGTTTGATTTCAAAATGTTTGAGGCAAAATCAATAGGATTTTTGAATTATTTATTTAATTTGCAACCTTCAACAGGTATCTAATTTAATTAGTGCAAATCTAGCTTCGACCCAAAGGGTATTCCCTTTAGAATCGTATAAAAAAAAAAACGTCGTTTGGGTTCAGATTACTTTGTGTAACTTGTTTTAGTAATATTAAAGATAAAAATATATTACACGCAAAATATAACTATCTATAATAATAATAATAATATTAATAAAGAATAGGTACAGGAAAAAAAATTTAAAATTGAGAGTTACCTGCTTTGTAACCGAGTCGATAAGCCTAACGTAGATGTCTTGCTCTTGTCGAACACCTGAAAAGAAAAAAATAAAATTTACTAATAGTTGGTTGTTATAATTTACTAAGTAATAATTCGTTGGTTGTTACTGAAAAATTTCAGTTATAAACGCATACACTTTTGTATCTATAAATGAAAAATTTGGAGCGATGTTTCTTAATCATTCATTTAAGAAGTTTAAAATTTCTTCTGTGAGGGGGTGGCGAAATTGGGACTCTGATCAAATTTAGTTGAAATTTGGTATTATTGTTCTTTGACGCAATTGGCAAAAAGTATGTGGAAATAAATTCAATATATTAAGCCAATGGCAGATATCACAGCTGAGGCTCTCTAGGTCGCACAAACCAACAGTAGAACTAAAAAGAAGTATCTGAGGAAGATTTCCGAAATAATGACAGGGTATCACAAGAAAAAGTCCTGTGTAACTTTAAGCTTGCACTTGATCCTTCGTATGGCCAAATAAACATTACTGTATGTATTATACCATTGCTGAGATTTCATCTCGTATCATTGTGGTAATATTCTTGTAAACAAATACACACTTCTCACAAAAATAGCTGTATTTTGTCATTTTCCCAGGCACGTGAGAGGGCGACGAAATTGGTATGCAAGTACTGTTTATCTGGTCAAATTTTATTGAAATTAGCTATTAATGTTCATTGACGCAATTGGCAAACTACGTGTTTTGGAGATCCTTTAAATTCAACAACATTGAAGTGTAACGAAGGTCAATTTGAATAGTTTAATCAAAATTTTGTGGGCCAACCAACGCATTGTCGTCGCTGATTTGTGGGAAGGAGCATTGTGTCGTTGAAGTTTGACCGCATCCAAATTCGTGTCACTGAAGATGCGTGTTAATGAAGACTGTAGCACAGAATCTAACATGTAAATGGCACTTTTCGCTGTTCATACGACCTTCACAAACAAACATTTTGCCAACGCCAGCGCCAGCCATGCATTTTCAGATCATTATGCTTACCCCCTCCGTGTTTAACGATGGGTACTACACAATCAGAGTGATCTTCTTCGCCGACTGGACGCTTCACAAAAGTCGAACCTGCTCTTCTGAATACCTTATATTTTTATGGCCAAATTTACTTGAAACTTGGTATTAATGGCCTTTGATAAAATTAGTGAAACAAGTTCTTTTGAGTTTTTTTTTAATTAAGTCCATAAGAAAACCACAGAAAATAGCTAAGATTGTACGGGAAATAATCGTTTTATGGTGTACACTGTTTGTACAGTTTGTTGATTTATACATGAACAGTCGATTCGACAACATACAAATTTGATTGAAATGAAAAAGCTATACATAATTTTATGGATTGGATCTGGCGCAAGATATCTATACGATCCGGAAAACTTTAGCTGTTCATGTTCTGACAAGTGCATGACTTCAGGTAAACGCTGTGTACAAGATGTTTTCGTAAATTTTCTTTTGAATTAGATCAAGAGGTATAACCAGATTCCAAAATTACGGAGCAAAGAACTCAGGTACATAAAGGCAGATACGAAAGGATAATAAATGACAAATTTGAACAAATAAAGTACAAATTAAATAGTGGACAGTGTTTAGATGATGTTGGTTATCTAGTTAATGATGGAATTCTAGTTAGGTTCGTTCTTGTTTGATGATACTTTTGTTAATGATCTAACCAACAGCATTTACCTGAAATAGAGGAAAATAAGCTTAAAGTAAAATATTGTCGTAAACGTATATTAGAGCTTGATATATTGGAATGATGTATAACTAGACCTTTCACTAGATAAGAATAGGAAGAACCAGGAGGAAAGTTTTTTTTACCAAAGTTTCGGGAGTCCGGAATTACTCAAATTTAGATGTACTCGGTATAATATAACTCAATGAACTCATTAGGATCATTCAGAGAAGTTTAGCAACATACCGGGTATGAAATAAGTAGTTCTACTCGACGAGTGTGTCCTAGATAATGCAAACTCTGACCCGGTACAGAGTATTAAACGTAGTAAATCATTAAAGCGATAAACCGTCAAACTTTCTAAGATATGTGCGTCAAACAATTCGATAGCATATCCCCGGCATGTAATAGAACAACACACGGACTCTCTCCTCTCTATGTGATAAGGTGATCGTGCGCTGTGCGTTTATATGACGCGATAGCAGGCACAACAAAAGACCCGGGCGCCGGTAAAGCCTTAGGGTTCGCCATCTTTCCGTTCCTGAGAGAGCATTTGTGGAGTTATTTTATTACAAATAAGGCGAAGAAGAGTGTTCCTGTGGGAGGTCGCTGAGTGAGGTGTGCTATAGTAAATGAGATATAGCACCGTTTCGTTACATGTTACATCCACTTGTGTACTTTATAGAAAATCTTTAAGACCTTCCGCCCCACACCGAGAAGCTCGTAGTGCCGATTTAATGTCGCGGGGTTATATTCGGCGGCTTTGATTAATAATATTGTATCGGAGGTAACTTTCACTTTTAGGTCACGTAGAATATATTGTGGTACTACCAACGCTTTTGGCGTTTCTAGTAGTGGATAATAAACGCCAAAATTGAGACCGTCTAGCCCTATATATTTTTTTTAGTTTTCTTTTTCATACTCGTGATTCCAAAGTAATCTTGTTCAGTACACTGAAAAGTATAGTAGGCGATATATAATAATATAACGGGTAAAATACTTCAAAATCTTCCTTAATACATTGCAGGAAATACTACCGTAAACTTGTCGTTCCCCCACTACCATCTAAATAATATATACCAAAATTTAAGACCTCATTGCGCTAATATTGATTTTAATTAGAATAATTCCCACTAGAATTTAGAGTCAAGAGAACATCCTTTCGTAGAGTGCGTAGTTCCTTACTTATACTAAACCGAGAGATAATCCTGTTATATGTTGCGGTCTAAGATGTTTCGTAACACAACAACCGTAGGTCTCCGCAGCCCCAAAGTCCGAACTAAGCAAAACCGCAGTCCGCCACCGCCTTCGAAACCGACCACTCCTTTCTCAAGAATATCCCTTTACGTCTTGAAACCGCTCAATTTCGTACATCAAACCACAATACCGTGGACCGTGGATAGATTCCGGAAAATCTTTTACGAACAAAAATAAACATCCAGCGAAATAACATAACAACAATGTAATTAATTAATTAGTTTCGCGAAAAGGTTATCATTTGTCAATTATTTCTGTTTAGCGGTCTGCTGAGGCCGTTCGCTTCCTTATAGAATTACAGGTAAAAACACCATTTACACTTTAGCACGGTAAGGTGCGCGACATATATGGACACTGGTCGCCGTCTGATGCGCATAAAGAATCGCAACCAACCCGCTGTGGACTTAGTCTTTTAATTAGGGATATAATTAATCTGTACAGTCAATCAGATCAGCCAAATTAGGCACAGTAGGCTTATACGGTTTTGATATGGTATACGGGATGGAAGCGAAACGAATTTAAATTCACCTTTTAGTTAGGTATTTTGTACGCAACAGGATAATTAAATTGCACCTTAAATGAGAGTGTAAAATAATTAATTTAATTCCTTTTTACATAATCAACTCTCGTTGATTGTTCTTTCATGTTAATGGAGTCGTCTCCAGGTATTATTATTTATGTTGGTAGGTGTTCGTGGTGAAAATATTGAGAAAGTGTCTCTCTTTCTTCTATTTGAACGTAATGATACAGTTGCTCCGTTTTCATCTATTTTGTATTTTTTCCGTTTACATTGCCTTTGGTGTCTTTATATAATCTCGCAATCTGCACTAAAATTAACTTTATAACCACCCTGTTTGAAACGTGGGCTTTTCTTCTTCTGTATACATAGGCTACGTTAAAACTCCAATACTTGCAGTGAACCTCTAGCCATGCAAAAGTTTCAAAGTTACAATAACTTTTTTGTACTAATCTGGTATTGAGATCAAACTACACGTCCGATAAAATATTTCAAGAATCGAGTAAGAAACATTGATAAATACAGAAGAAGAAAGCCCACATTTCAAGCTGGGTGCTTATAAAGTTAATTTTAGTGCAGATTGCGAGATTATTATAAAGACACCAAATGTAACCTAAACGAAAAAGAAACAAAATAGATGAAAAAGAGCAACTTTATTAGGCTGAAACCAGAGAAGTCACAGAAAAAGACAAATGGAAACTTAATTTGGCCAGTTTAGTGCAACCAGTGGCTAACTGCAAAACTTAAAGCTGAAGATACTGCAGCAGTTATTAATAAACAGAATAAGTCGCGAATACGTACTATCCGATCTTTAGAAAAAACAGCAATCTCATTTCAGATGATTTTTTCGCTTGTTTATCCAACTTAAATTGGCGATTTTAGCACGTTAGCGCTTTTTTTCAATTTTCCTTTTTTAATCCAGTTTAACGTGGCTAGCTTAAACCAAGTTTGCCCAACACTTGGAATCCTAGCAGGTCACAATCAGTTTATGCGGCAAAGGTAGGTCAACCATTGTACAAGCTTGAAATTTATGCAAAGTCGTTTTTTTCTACCTACAGCATTCGGCACACACGTGCATACGTATAGTGACCTTCAAAAGTATTCGGACACGACTAAATACAGAAATACCTTGCGCTCAATACTTGATTCCAAAGAGCAGCAGGGCCAGTATACTACCTGCTGAGTATAACCGTAGTTTGTAGCCCTTACAATAACATTGCAATATACAATTGCATATTTATGTATACATGCTAACAACTTGAACTACGAAAGCCTCTAAGAGTTATTAAAATGTTGCTTGCTTAGCTACTTACATATATGTTTTTGAATATAAACGTGTAGAAGGGGCAAAGAAAGTTTATATTATGGGAAAACGGAAATTGCATTATATACTAATTGCAACTAAAGAACTATTGACATTCCTGTAATACGCATTTCTGCATTTTAAAGGCTGTATAAACGAAACACCCTGTATAAACGAAAGCAATTTTAAGGTATCGCCCCCTTTAAGAATAAAAGCACTTTAATTTTTTTATCTTCAACAGGTATCGAGATACCGACCGACACCGCCCTATTGAAGCACCCTGTATATCGCTCCCTTTTTCTCGAATAGAACATTATTTATTCTTTCTATTTACTTTTAATTACTCGATACATTATAAAATTATATAATTACGGAATAACAACAATACAGACTTAATGACATTTTTATAACTTCCTGTTGACGTGGCGTCACAATAACGTTTTAATGATCTAACGTCAACAAACTCGCGCATGACGTTAAAAAGCGGTTCAGATGACCGTCGACAACGGTAGAGGTAATATCTATAAAGACGGCTGTGTTATTTTACATCGAAAGAATTGAATACTAGTAGTTTTACTGAAATTTTGAGAATCGTTTTTCGTGAAATTACGAATGGAGGTTATCGAATGATATGTTGTTGTCTATCCTTTTTCCGTCGATACAAGGAAGAAGGTGGTTAATTTTCGAATCGCATTATTACCAGAGATAATGGCGGCGGTGTAACAGTATAGGAACTACCTAATATGAACGCTAGTTCGAACTCAAATTTTGCTTTGATGTAACGAGGTGTACGTTAGTGCGAGTTGTCCCTCTACAGCTCTTGTGTTCGTCAGATTTTATCTCTTTGTTTTGACACTCGGATTCTGTCCGGGTGGGTGCTCTTATGGCATAGTTCCGCTGACACTACATACCCTCGCGAGGGTCTATCAACCGATTAGAGAGGTTTGACGTCCGTGAGAGTCTCAAAAGGGACAGTCTCAATCTAATTTATATCGCGTTTGGATTAATTAATGGCTGGAGAATGCCAAAAAGAGAGTTCGTATTGGAACTGTTGTCAGTATCCTTTGCAAATGCATTTTAAGTCTAAATTATTTTCTTTGATGTAATAGTAGAATCTATCGATTTTAACTTTATTGCAATGAAGTAGCCAACGCCAAGTTTCATTTTCAACATAATTCTCCGGACAAATCGATAGATTCTTCTAGTTTTTATTTTCCAATTTAACAAGAAGATCTACCTGATATGAGCGCTAGTTCGAACTCAAATTTTGTTTTGATGCAACGAGATATACTTTAGAGCGAGTTGTACTTTTACACCTCTTGTATTCGTCAGATTCTCTCTTTTTGTTTTGACACTCGGATTCTGTCCGGGTGGGTGCTCTAATGGCAAAATTCCGCTGACACCACATACCCTCGTGAGGGTTTATCAACCGATTAGAAAGGTTGACGTCTATGAGAGTCTCGAGAGGTCAGTCTCAATCTAATTTATATCTCGTTTGGATTAATTAATGACCGCAGCAAGCCAAAAAATGCGTTCCTATTGGAACTGTTCTGATTGTTGATGGTTTGCTAAGTGATATTTTGTAGAAGATGTTACAAATTGTTAGGATTGTATGTATGATGTGCATTTAAATACACATTTTTTAACAATTTTCGTAGTATTTTTTCGTAAAGATAATACGAACTATACAAAAAAAAAAAAACAGCTTGCGGTTAAAACGAACATGAGGTCTCTCATCGTAATATTTGTTACGATAATCTTCAATCTGTAGTTTTGCCATTTTTTAACTATTACTTTATTGTGATTAATATCTATCGCCGATGCACTACGGATTGCTTTTCCTGCCTTGTAAACAAACCGTTGAACAGAATCGATTGTGAGTTTCCAACTCGATTGCATTGAAATTCTGTTGCAAATTCCTATAACGAGGAAGATATAAACGGTGTTTTGATTGAGTCATTTTCAAGCGATTTGACGTATCTAAATCTGAATTGTTTTTAATGTGTTTGCAAACAGTTTCGCGAAAATCAAAAGAGTGAAAACTAATGTCAGAAAACTATCGAAAATATCAAAAAACATGCAAAACATCAAAACTGTATCAAAAATTATAATTATATACATTTATTGTTTTTGTAAACGGTGCATCCGATCATGCACAGCCCTTATGCATACATAAACACTGAAGGTATGTAAGTGATTTTAAGTAAGTATTAGAATACGTTTATATGCATATGTATATACCGGGCGCGCGCGCACGAGCTGCTGATACGTTTAGTGTAAGATGAAAAAGAACAGCGAAGAGACGTCCCTTAGTTAACACAGGAAACATATATCGGTACTGGTTGCCTGGACGAATGGATTCATTGTATCTCTTTATCTAACATATTAAAATCCTATGCCTGCTCTAACACATTGAAGATCCTATCAACAGATCGAAGTGCTCAAACACGACAGAATGCATTTGAGATAGCAACAGACTTGCGCCTGCGTACATCCACATTAGACTCAGCTATCAAGGTGATGCGAAAAAATTGATAATACACCGAGAGTGTCAGACAGAGCATAACATAGCGCTTCCCAGTTACAGTCGCCCACACATTGCTAATGCATCTATCAGCAGGTCGAACGTGCGCATACTGTATATTATTGTACAGCATTTTGGCGGGCACACATACACGAACACACATACATACTAATTAATTTTTACTAAAACGGACAATTCGAAAAGTATTTGTGATTAGAACAACTATTTCACTTACATAACGCTACAGAAGAATGAATTCCTTAATTCTAATATTTTAATGTATGCTATGTTTACGCATCTGAGTTTATATTTTGCAATGGTATTGTAAGAGTGACAAACTACGATTACACTCAGCAGGTAGTAAGCTGGCCCTGTGGCTCTTGGGAATAAAGTATTGAGCGCAATGTATTTCTTTATCCAGTCGTGTCCGGATACTTTTGAAGGTCACTGTACATCGCGCAACTGTTTGAGATGAGTTTACATGTTGTAAGATCCTATTACTATATCTGATCATTTAATCCTTGCGATATACATACATATGTATATACATTCTATTGACATTAATTTTAATTTTAACGAAATAAAACTGATATTGCTAAGATCGTTTTTTTTGTTTTTGATGTGTTGGAAAGTTTCTGAAAGCTTTACTTACTGAGACAATGGTCAACAAGACGCCAATTGCAAACTGATTTACAGGATCATATCGGTAAGATGTCCACGCAGTGAATGGTTGTTGAAGCCTGTGTTCTACACGATTAAAACCTCGAAAAAAATAACCATTTGAATATTGAAAATGCTAAAAGTTTTCATGAATACTTTGGGCTAAAATAATTCATACTTGAATCATTCTATAGAAACTTAATATACTTGAACAACAAAGACTATATAGGCTGGTAAAATAAGGCTTAGGCAAGCTGAACAAATAAGCTTAATTCAACCTATCTGATTCTGGCTTGCTTCAAACAATTTTTGCTATCTGGGATGGAAAATAAATACCGATATGTTGATGGATTTGGGTGCTCTTTGCAAAAAGTTTTTCGAAAATCTCCATCCAGAGTAGCTCCTTGCAGGGGTAAAACGTTCAACTCTATCACTGCTCTCCTTATCCAGTAACGAGATGAAAAACATGATTGGAAATTATACTCGTTTCTATACAGAAATATAGTTATAGTATAGAGACGTTCGTGCAAATTTCGTAACATATGTAAGGGATGAAGTGAAAAAAAGAACAATTACAGTTGAAAATTTACCAAAAGTAATCATATGTTATGAAAGTATAAGTTATAAAAGAGAACCAATTTTAGGGAGGCAAACCTCGAAAAAGCATTCTTGGATTAGTATTATCTATCACTCTTTAAAAATATAAATTTCAGAAGGTACACCATTGTGCAACGAGTCCCTCTAATGTATGCCCTAGCTATTTAAGAATCCTTACATGAGCACTGTAAGTTTATAATACGAAGAAGTCCGGATGAAAAACTTATTTCCTGCTATCATTAACACATGTCTGCCAAGTTTGCCAGTTGACATGGCCTTCAGATAAAGAAGAGTCTAGAGATAAACCTTTACTACGTAATGATGACGCTGCTGATGTCCTATGTGCAATAAAACGGGGAATATCCGTATAAGCTTTATAATGGATCAGTCCTCTTGAAGGTTTTTTGTTGATAAGTGCACTAAATATTTTATACGGACTGAATGAGATCGGCGATTTCATAAAAAGTGGCGGCGGTACATGATAAAATAATTTCGTTTTGTTATGGAGAGAGTCCCACGATTTAATATCACATCTATTTTGACCCATACGTTGCTACGTAGTTTCTGAATCTAGCAAAATTGAAATACACATGCAAAGTATTCAACGGAGATAGATTTACCTAACCGTTTAGTTGGTATACTCTCAGACAGTTGTGTGGGGACATTTGTCAGATAAGAAGATGTTAATTGCATAACATTTTGAAGAGTGGTGCTCAATCAACATTGAACAGTGACGAAGAGAAGCTATTTGTTACTGAGATTTTAAAAGCCGCTGAATGAATGAAGTATTGTCAAGTTTAGTGTTATGATAATTCTAATTTGTAGGTTCTGAAGTCCTCCATCTTCAGAACCAAGAGTATAAGCAGTGTGTAAGAAAGGATATAAATTTCATTATAAATTCAAGTAAGTAGCACATCAATAACGACGGTAGCATCATTTTCAAATATTCTATCGCCAATGTGTGCAGTTTACAAAGCGCTATCCTGCTTGGACCGAAAGTAGACCAATCTACAATCGGACAAACAGGCGGTGCTATGGCGCAGTGATTTTTCAAGATTAGTTTAACAAAGTAGTTTCTCAAGTAATGTGCTCCAACTATTGGATGGGGCCTATTCTCGACCTTTAAGAAAGGTACGGGGGTAAGCTATAATAAGTGGAGAGTGACTGGATGTAAGTCTTGTGGCATTATCCCATTGGGCAAACAAGAGATGTTAGAAAATTGTCTAAATCTGCAGCTAAAGAATTAAAAAAATGATATGAAGATCAATGGTGTTGAAGTTTTCTATGACATTCTCGGCAATTAGAGGATAGACGTACCAAAATAAGGGGTAAAAAGATTAACGTTCCACCTGAAAAAGGCATAGTACAGCTTCTTTGCAATCATTGGAGCTAGATATGGACATGTTTCGATTATTGTTATATCTGTCTGAAACGTATTATTTATATTAAAGTCAAGATTTAATAAATTATGAACAATCACGTTTCAGCTACTGGTATTCTGGTAAAGCATTCTATCAAGGAGCAGCGAAATCCTCATGTATTAATGTATGCAAACTATACTGTAAAATGTAAAAATACTGTTTGGTTTGTATACGAGTCACATTGACAGTATTCTTTCGATTTGCTTTGTCATCAATTGGTAAGAATGAATTGCCATCAAGAAACGTCTTAGCTCTTGTGTCATATTAAAACATATTGATACATACAACCTTGGCCAAATGTGTTAGACACCCTCATAAAACCCCATTATTATAAGTATTATTACACTTCCTAGAAAATAAGCATCGAATTTATATTTAATTTACATATTTAGTGCTTACTTTGGGACAATAGGTAAGCAGGCAGCAATGTTTCGATTTTAAATATTAGTGTATTGTCGACGCGATTGGAGAGAGGTATGTGCTAGGAGTTTATAACAAGGATATTTTGTGTTGGATACTTTCATTTTTATGGATTAAACTTAATTTAGTGAAACAATGCCAAAAGTTTGTGAATTAACCAAAGTAGAACGTGGGCAAACAGTGCTACTTAAGACACAAAGTAAGACTTTAATCGCTATAGCGAGAATAATGAAGTATTTGGGATGTGCGGTTCGTACCACCACGCAACGATACGAATAGTGGATCGTCAACAAAGCGCCCAAAAAGCGGGCGGAAACGCCTTTCGAACCTATGAAAGTAAAGGGTGTCTAACACATTTGGCCAAGGTTGTATAATTGTTCATCAAAGCAGTCCTCTTTTTTTGGAGAAATAAAATTCATTTTAAAGCAAAACATATTTATTTAATGAAAATTTTGCATTTACCTTGAAACAGATGATACGTAGTAGTTCGTTTCGAACGTCAAATGACGATAACATTCAGTAGTTAATATGTAATTAATCATTAAACTGTTTGGATGTCTCTGAGGTGCTCTGTGTGATTATAAGCCAGAGGACAAACACTTTGTTTTAAGACCTCGAAACAGTATAATCAACAATACTGCCGTTGTTTACGAATTAATATTAATTTATTCTAGAAAGAGTATTAGTAACTATACATCAAACTTTATACTACTGAAACTTGTATCAGTAGCTTAAAATAAATAGTCTTCGTCAATAAACTTTAGAGCTCTTGGTGTGATTTGAATTTCGAATTGAATGCATGCTGTACGTTTACTTTATGTAAGGGCTTACCGTTTGCGTAGAGTAGTTGCAATCGATACTGTATTCCGTTGTTGGTTTTCTGACCGTCGGCTTCCTGAAAAACAAAACGAAGGAGTAAAAAACGTGTACCTAATGCATATATGTATACGATGCATGCACGATATGCCCACTAACGCCGTTCCTTTCCTCAAAAACTTAAAATGTTGCGGAGGAAGAAAAAACGGCGAAGTTTTCAAGAGTTGGCGCGATAATGGTTCCGGTTGTGACCGGCGCGCAACTCTGGTTTAGGTTTCATGATAAATGTTCCAACCGACTCGAGCCCTAATCTTCTGCATCGCCACGAACACAATTACATCCCCCCCTCTCTTCTTCCCTCTACTTTCTCCTCCCTGGTTTCTGGCCCAAAACACGCTGTATTTATTCATCTCACTTTCCCTCTGCTTGTACACTTTACTAAACGGCTGCCATGGCAACACGAGGAGAACCAAAACATTTCGGCGTATTTTAAAGTTAAATTTCGTTTCATGTCTATTATGGAGTTCCACGAACTTCCCGCTACTAGAATGCTATGCTACGCTCGTTCAGAATATATTTTATTAACAAGGTTAAGTTAAAAATGATTTTTGGTTAGTGTACGGGCTATTTTTAGAAATAAGTTGCAATAACAGAGATTAATGTACTTATGTAGTTTACGAGGTACGTTCAGGTTGTGTATCTATTAGATTATTTGCTAGATTTTAAGCTTAATACTAGTTTTATACACATGGTTCTATAGATAATTCAAACTGTATAAATATCCGGATAACGAAAGGTCAGGTGTCAGAAATATGGGAGATAACATTTAAATAAAGGCAAATATATAAGTAGAAGATACGTCGAAGCAATAGTGAATGATAAAAGAGCATGTGCAAAATTATGTTCCGGAAAAGGAATAGTCGTAAATATTTTATATCTCTAAAGAAAAATGTTTTTTCTTTCAACTGAACGGATCACAGTTCGTTAGTCCAGTTATCTCCCACATTCAAGAAACCCAAATGTCTCGAAGGCCCTGATTTGCCCTTTCATTTCACTGGCTTTGAGAATATCTTGGGCAGGTCTGATATATGTACTTGTTACATCAAGAACCAAGAAGGATAAAATGTGAGCAACTTTTTCGGCTCCAGTGAATTTCAAGGGCATCAATTTTTGCAACCTTACACACTCTATACACGCCTCAAATTAATTTTGTTTATTGTTGTGACTGTTGCCTCAAGTTTTGTCCGTCCTGTAACTCCAAATTGCCAGGCTGGATTGCTTAGAGACGCCTAAAGCTCAGAATTGACATAAATTTCCAGCTTTCATCGTCCTAAAATTAACCGAGCTTCCCGGTAAAAAACAGCATAAGCTGACCAACAATTTCTGAATTTACCTTCTGATTAACTAATCTACATACAACGTAAACATTTTGTTAAAGTACATCTCGGCAAATATTGCATATTAGCTTAAAAAGCAAACCTAACTATGCAAGCATACGATTTCTTGTTTGAATATGCAAATATCACGCGATATTCGTTGCCATAGATCATAATGTTTTACTTCGCGTTATTTCCTGTACACTAACCATCCTTTACGACCATTAACGTGCTTTCATGTAGGTCATATCCATGCAATAGGGTTGTATAGAATAAAAACGTAATTTGCGTAATTAAAGAGAGAACAGTTGCATAGCGCTTCGAGGTTTTTCATTATTGAACTACGGAACGTAATTAATTTTCAGTTGACATTGTGAGCATACCGTGCAAGGATGAAGTAAATACCTTCAAGTTGTCGTGATTCCACGTTTGTTAATGTAATTAGATGCAGTTTCTTTCCAATCCGTACTAATTTCTTTATCTAATGTTTAATTAGGATTTTTATGAGCTCGGATTCTGAATAAATAATTTCTAACTATGTATTTATGTATAACCATTAACCAATTGATATTACATAGCTGTATTACATTATCACTTTTCGAAATAAAAATGTAACTACTGGCAACTATTTCACATATCGGTATGTATACTGACCTGATCCTTTTCAATAAATCCAATAAACGCCGTTCTTTCGATTTCAATAGGTTGTCCTGCCCTATCATACAGAGCGATAACAAAATGAAAGAAGTTGGATTTCCGAAGGTTGCTGGGAGGTTGCTTCTCGAAGTGAGCTCTGCCGACGCCAATGCTGCAAATAAAAGAGAAAATATGCTTTAATCGTAGGTGTACACAAACTAAAAATACATATCTAGGATTAATGACATTTATTGAGGACAAATAATTTAAAATAATTGTTCTTTGAGATTTCAAAATATATCACTTATTAGATATATATCATTGAACAAACTATTGTTCTCTTTTCTATATTCCATTTAAATTATCATTTCTTTTCATTGTAATAGATTTCGTTCCTAAAACTAGAAATTCTTATCGGTATCGTCAGTCATATTGAAAAATATATTAAATCATGGAGTGAATGATCACCTTCATAAATATGAAATTTACACGAGGTACACACAGGTGTGGTTTTGAGATGTATCTACAGCTGATCTATGCAACAGTATTACATGATTTCTGAAATAAGTGGCGTACATCCTGCAATTTCACCTTGCTTCTAATATACTCTTAAAAGATATAGTGATAGCATCCCGAGTAGCTACATATAATACGCTTTAAATACGTTTACGAAGCTACGAGTGGTAGATAGTCTAATGATCATACATTAATTGTATGCACTCTGATCTAGTTTCACAGTGACTTTAAAAAAGTTAAAGTCTTTGCCGCCAAACTTCAGTGGAAACAATGAATTAAAGGGTTGTGGTAAAATGTCTTCAATTAATGCTATTCACATAAACGCGGACTAGAATCAGATACACTAAGTACGACACAAGATTTGCATAACTATGGAAAAAGTTTAAAATTTGAAACTTAATGGTGTCGCTGTGTGTCATTTTATATTGTCTTCGGCCACAAAATTTAATGAAGTTGCTTTTCTAAACAATTGCAAGCCTCTTTACAATATTACTTAATCCTTTTCTAGTCATAGACTTATTTAATATTAAAACTATTTTTCTTAATTTATTGGAGTTTATATAACACCTACACAGAACGCTAAATCGGCTTCCGCTTTTTCTGTTCCTCTAACTTGCCAAACTTGATAAATTCAGGAAATGACTCAGGTTACTTAGACACTTTTGCGCAAATTGTCGTCTGTAAAAGATCGTACGAATATACGACTATGTTGTTACATATTACAATCCATGGAGAATGAAATGCGGTTAATTAAATTTTTATTTAGACTAACTTTTGAGTTACTGTAAATTAAGAAAACTGTAGAACTAACAAGTTAAGAAATGAACAGAAAAATTATGCAAGTTGTGTGATATTAGATGTAGAAATTTTAACAGAAACTTTTAAACTGTACAATTATTCATTAATAAATGGATAGGCTTGCAAAGAAAGTATCTGACAGCGAAAGTACATACGGTTTGGACCACACCACGACATGCTTCACAAGAATCTATCGTTATATTAAGTGGAGGATATTGTCATGCAATATAAATTAAAATTTCAGGATAAAGAAATACCAAATCCTTATACTGAAATAAGTTGAAGAGCCATTTATGTAAGCACTTAATCAATGAGTTTTTAATCCCAAATGCTCTTTAAAGCTGCTAAATGAATGCGAGGGTCACCTTTCATATTTCTACAATGGACCACTAGATGGCATATGTAATCACTATATTCTTAAAGTATTACATTCGTCCATGAGAAATTCGCGATAGAAATTGCGCCAGTGGAGCATAATGGAGATTAGGACTCATGAAAATTTTCGTTGGATGATTTTGTATGATTATTTTTTAATTCCTGATTTATTTGCACTTAGAGGTCAATAAAACAACAAATAATTAAATACCAATTTATTCCATAACATATAATAATATGTTTTCGTTAAATAACTTCTTCAGTGGAAGAAATTGACATTTAATATGTGGCAAATTACTAATAATATATTGAATATATATACTGAATATAATATACTGAAGAAGTTATTTAACGAAAACATATTATTATATGTTATGGAATAAATTGGTATTTAATTATTTGTTGTTTTATTGACCTCTAAGTGGAAATAAATCAGGAATTAAAAGATAAGTACATAAAGGTCAAAAAATACATATATTATTTGTATGATTATAAAAAAGGTCTAACTCCACAAGAATGAATTATATCGCGTCAACGTTTTGTAATGAAGTAGTTGGTTTGCAGAATTTTGGGGTAAAGTTACTGTTACGGGGAAGTACGAATTTGAAGCCGAAATGTTGTTTTTCGTTATCATATGGTAAAACAGCAATCGAAAGCGGCATTAATTTTTTGCGCTCTTTATTGATAATACTAAAAATAAAATACAAAAAAATCAAATATTATCCGACACTGGATTTTACCAGGCACAATAATTATCTCGGATTATTGAAAAGCCTACGACTGTCTTGATGGTGAGGGATACACTCATTTGAAGATATGTTCTAAATTTCTAAATTTTGAGTAATAAATGACGTAAGGGTTGACCAAAACCTGTTGTGATTCCAGAAAACATCGATGCTGTGCGGAAAATAATAGAACACGATCGACATGTGACGTACAATGAGATAGAGGCATCTCTTAGCATATTGCAGACTGCAATACATTCGATTTTATATGAACATTTACTTGTAAAAAAAAATTTCCAGATGGATTCCACATAACTTAACCGAAGCACAGAAGGTAGCTTGTGTCAATTGGTGCAAGAGAGAGATATGTAAAAGATTAGATGTAGGTACCGCAAAATATACAACATCGTCACAGGTGACAAAACATGGATATAAAATGATCGCTTGTGTCTTCGACTGTACAGGACACATCGCAATAATTCCTATAGAGAATCGAAGAACTGTTAACGCTGAATGGTAAACAGTAATTTGTTTGCCAAAAGTTATAGACGAAATCAGGAAGAACAATCGAAAACGTCGCATTATTCTTCATCATGACAATGCGAGTTTCCATACAGTACATCTAACAGTTGACTATTTGAAGGAGAAAACTGTTGAAATAATGTCTCATTGTCCATATTCACCTGATTTGTCGCCGAATGATTTCTTTTTGTTCCCAACTGTAAAACAAAAAATGCGTGGACAGCGATTTTCAACGCTTCAAGAAGCAGTTGAAGCCTTTGATAGTCATGTTTCCGAGATACAACCTTCAGAGCGAAAATAGTCCTATATTAAGATACAAGTTTCATAAGACACGATTTTTGCGCACGCGTTCAAGTTGAGAAAACGAGCCGCTAGGCGAGTTTTCTAAAGAACAAGTGCGCAAAAATGGCGTATGAAACGTGCATTTTATACTATTGTTTCTATTTCGGTTATTAAAAGTTATAAACAGATTAAAATGAGAGACATGTTTTGTACGCACATTTTAGAAATTATCTTTTTTGATGCTGGTTACTCGGATTTTTAAGTAAATCAATTTAAATATTTGAATATCGGCGTTGTTATATGTCATTTAGTTTAAAACTTAGTCTGATTTATACAATAAATTAAACTTCACAAAATTAAATTAGCGTACGATAAAGTAATACTTTATGCAACCAAAATGGGTGTCGTAAAGTGAACTTTATAGCACTGGAATAGACAAAAATGTTTTGAGAACTGATTCGTGCGGATGCAAAAGTGTATAGACCATACAATTTTGTTTTCTTCTCAGATTTTGTAAAAATATAAAAGGTGACCCTCGTAATAGTCATATCGTATTTATTTTGTAAAATGAGTCTGATGATGGTTTGATCTATCAAAATACATGTTAGGTGTCAATACAAGGTCATTCACGGTTAACGAGCATAAGATGTATCTCCAGATTTAAAAGTGATGCCCTATTGTAGTTTTCAAAGCTGATAATTTCTAACTCCAGTGTTGTAACATATTTTTAGACTTCTAGTAATTCCAATTTTCTCCTAAACACCAGTATGACTATATAGCGCCATACGACTTTCTGACAATTAAAAAGAACAGGAAGAATGGTATTGTGTGCGTATAGTGGGCTTTAGATTGTTAATAGCGATGAGCAATACATTTTAATGACACTGAACTATTAAGAATAAGGCAGGATATGGGTAAAAACAATTTAATTGTTCAATCCATTTATACACATATAATAATTAGCAAATACCATAGTCACAAAAACAAAATTATTACTGAAAAGTAAGCAAATTAAATACCATTATTTAATTCTAAGAACATACTATTAAAGGAGGTGCTCAAAGTGACCGTTTGCTTGAAGGCTATTGAATTTATTAAGTTCAAGAACATTGTAATGATTTATATCTAAGGGTGTTAATATTATCATCCAGCTATCTGCAAAAATCGCCGTCAATTCTGCGCTCTTCATAAGACCATAATCTGTTGCTTCGCCAAGTTGCTAGCAGTTGCGTTTACGTTTCTACCTGCAGTAAAGTTGTAATAATTTTTTTTAGAGAAATTACAAATAAAGTGGTTTATCTGTAGTGATTTAGCTTTATTGATCCATATAACCTTGGACAGAAATACCGGGTTCTCTCGAATTTTATTAACTATCAATTGTAATTAATCCTGGCGTTGGACTAAATTTATAATCATAGAATTTCTGTTTTTCCAGAATTCTTTTTAGTTAGAAAAAACGAAATTCCAAGACCCACTCGGGGCACAAGAGACATTCGGGTAAAACATTTGCTACATCTTCTGCGCATCTAAATCTATCTTATCCTTTTGTTCAAAAATATATTTACGTATCATTATCAGAGATTGTTGCAATTTTTTCTTTGTAAGTAATAATGAATGTGTACACACAAAAGCAAAATTGATAGTTGTAATACCACATACGATACGTTTTGTTATTTTAAGATTGTACGATTATATATGTATTTTTTTTCAATCCAACAGTTTTTGTCAAACGGACTTACATACATGAAATGTCTATTTAACATTCGTGAATATTTAGGTATCTGAAAAATTTGTAAAAAAAAGTACTGGACGGTTCAATTGTCTGTAATAAAGAAATATTTATTGAAACTCTAACGAACCGTACGTACCGACGTACATATTTTTTACGAATAGGTACGCATAATTACAAGCAGACTGTAAACAAAATTCCCATTGACTAGACTAGCGACTACCGCACCGAACATGAGCCTAAATCAATTCCAATCAGAATCGGAGCGTGGCGCTAGTGTCGGAGACGCCGCTTACCTTCTCTCCATCTCTCTCACTTTGAACTGAAATATGCTCGGAGTCGGGTGAATTATACGAACACGATAATTTATACCTCGTCTCTAATGAAGGTGGTAAATGCCCGGTTTACTCCACTGCATTAAATTTATAAAACACCCCGAAAAGAGCACAGCAATTAATTTAGCTTTTTTTTGCTCGTCTGTTGGACTACCTGGTAGCATGGTGCAATTCTGTTGTGTAGGTATCAAGTGTATACAAATTACGGGATAATTTGATTAAACGTTTCTTTCTTTGTTTACATTTATTGAGGTTGCTGACTAGCGCGGAAAAATTACTACCCGTGTGAATAAACAGTTTTGTCTCGACAAAAATTAATTGGAAACTAAATTGAATTTTCTGCCAACTTGCAGCTCGGTATTCTTTTATAATAGTGATTTTCACATTGATTTATATACGCAATGAGCTAATGTATCTTTAGGGTATTTTTGTACAACTCTGAATTGTCTTTATTTAATGCGCTATTAAATTATGCAATGCAACCCCAGCAATTGTTTTCAATCTTAGAATTTTTTTAGGTGTTCAAAAATGACATTTTACCAGTTTAATTTTCAATTTCGAAAAGAAAAATGAGTCAACAGGACATTAGTTAAGTTAGTAAAGACGTTGAGCGGCCACAAGAATATTTTTACTAACCCACCAAAAACTGATACTGAAATTGTGGCGGGACAAGGTTCTTTGTGGCACCAAATCTGGTTGTTCTTGATGTTTAGCCTCACACAAAGGAACCTTTTCAAAGCCTTTTAAGAACCAGGCGACGAAAGCAGCAGGAACACAGATTTTATGAGATTGTGAACTCATGTATTATCCGACAGAGACGGAAATAAGTTAGACTCTGTGTTGCCCTCTGGTGGATATTGAAAACGAAAATAGATTTACAACGAGTAGCTGAAGAATATTTTCGAAGCATGCTAGATAAGAATTTCAACTGATAATCCTGCCCAATCAGAAATAAAAAAGTCTTAGCAAATTTGTTTCATAGCAAACGCACAATAAAATAAAGAAAAGAGAAATTGGTACTGGAAAGTAAGGATATGATGCTAGTGCCGTCAATGCATAAAGATGATGTAATGTATGTATGCGTTGCAGGGTGGTATTTGCATGAGACCTAGAAGGTCTATTGTGTCCGCCGTTTCTTGCCGTGTAGCTGAAGATTTCTCGCCTTCATAGCTGACTTGCTAAACCTATTTACTTTAAAAAGTTCTATTTCATAAGATCTTAGGTGCATAGTCCTTGAATTGCGTTGTGCTCTGCACTCCGTGAAGATATCTATAGAGGTTTCATCCTTTTCCTCGCAGAAATGCCATTTAGCTGTCTCTGCTAGCCCAGTTGTCCTCACATGCCTTCGGAGACGACAGTAACCTGATAGGATTCCTGCCTGTAAACGGAGTTTGTCTTCGCTCATCATGATCAGTTCATTAAATCTGTCCTGTTTATAGGTTCTCAGAGTTGTTTTCGCCTGTCTCATTCCATGTTGATCAAATCAGTGCTTGATTTTTTGTTAATCAGTTTCTTTTTAATTTCTCTAGTATTGTGCTATATCTGATCCCGCAAAAAGGTTCAGGCCCCAAAGGCACCCCCATGAGGATAACTTTGTTTTTCTTGCCTAATTCGTTTAGCAATCCTAAGCCATTATTGAGGTGATTCTGTAGGAGCTCAGCACATTGATGGCTCCTTGACTGTCGGTTACGGTAATAATCTCCTGTTTCTAGTAATTTAGATGATGAAATTGTCTCAAATTGTAACCTTACTCTGACAAAGTATGATACTGGTTATGAGGATGCGATGCTAGGCAACTGTACAGCATAAAACACAAAATGATGTCCCATGATTGTATTTTGTGGGTTAGTTAACGTTGTGAGTATCACTTGCGTCACTCCAAACTCTAATGACTCACTTGCAAATTATAGTAAAAGCAAGAGGTGTATCCGATCATTCAAGGATGGGAAAACTTTTAGAGGTATTTTGATGTGGAAAATTTTAAAGTTTCTTCGTTTCAATTTCATCATTTTATTATCAATATCATCGATACTCACGTTGCAAACAGCAAATCTACTTTCCTACATAAAATACCATCAAATACGACATATATTTTCATGATAATCACAACCACATCGTTAATATGATTCTGCCGAAAAACCTTCCTTATCTATTAATATTCGAAATAAGTAGATGGCACCCAATCAACGTAATTCACCAATTACATTTCCTGATGAGACGGCAAGTCAATATGAATAATTCAGACCGGTTTGCCTGACTAAGTAACGTGAAAAAAAGGCGAGACGGAAATTGATCATTTTTAATTTGCGTTTGTTCATTTATTAAAAGAAAATGGGGAGAATGGTACGGCTGAAGTACAGCACGATAGGCGGTACTTTACGTATTCAATAATTACTAGATTTCATGAGATAAGTCCGGGGCTGTAA
Organism: Holotrichia oblita; assembly: GCA_023690525.1. NCBI lineage: Eukaryota > Metazoa > Arthropoda > Insecta > Coleoptera > Scarabaeidae > Holotrichia > Holotrichia oblita. The sequence goes on along the minus strand of CM043020.1, from coordinate 14,999,574 downwards.
TATATGCAAGTAAATGTCCTATCGACTCGTCACACTTTTCCATATATAGCCGTATAGATAACTAGGATATAATTAATATTATTCGAAGTGACACGATACCAACACCTAATTTCGTAATGGTCATCAATGCGTATTCCGATGAGAGTTAAAGTACTATAAAATTATACGACGCTCGACGTTTGTTCACAATCTATGCTATAAAATCCTGTTATACATATTAACTTAGTCACAACGGAATAAGTATTGAACTAGTCCATCTGACACTACAAGAAATTACAGAAAGTTCCCATTTTTTTTGCATAAACTACATCTTCTCAACTTTAGAATTTCATTGAAAAATATGTATGTATATCAAAATAAATAAAAACTACCTGGTTGTTTGGATATACAAGTTTATGTATATGTTATTCAAACAAACTTGAAAGACATTTTACCGTTTATAATAATATGAGATGGGCGGTGAAGAGATGTCAGATAATTCAACATTGTGATACAAATTACCTTCGGTGATCATTTTTTTCACATGGCACATGACTTCGTTCGTTTTATTACAGTAAACTGTAATAAACGAATCTCTTGTTTGCCTTTGGAATCCTGCAGCTACTGGATAGCATGCTTATAACTGGGTGTAGGCATAAAGACTGCTTTGTAGTTTTCCTAAGTGAATTTTTATAAAACATTAATCCACAATGTCATAGATATGGCATGCTATACATGCTCCTAATTTATTATTAATTTTTCGTTAAGGGTTATGAAAAATATAATAATAGCAATCAAGATTATCGATCATTCTCAAAGTTCAATTGAACTGCCCCTGCGTGAGTGCGTCAATGGACGGAATCAAGATGATGATTCTAAAAAGTAACCACCATTTATTTACGGCAATAAATGGTGGACTTGCAGAATTTAGGACGCAAGACGAGGGAAGAAACAAACAAATAGAACAAACAGAATGAAAAATTGTGTATACAAATTTTGACCAAATTTCTACATTAATCAAGTCTTAAAAACAGACCTATAACAAGAAAAAAAGTGAAAGTTGTGAATTATAAATAAATGGAAATCGTTAATTTTATTTATGTAGAGGGTGCGTAGTTGCATTGACTCCGTAAACTCTATCGCTTTTCTGGCTATCATTGCAACTCTCGCGGTGTAGTGCCTAATCGTGTTGTAATCAATGTCCTCATTTTGACTTATACTAGAAGTACTGCATTTGCACCTCCTAATGTTTTTTATTATTTTAGACATTTGGAACAATTTTTAGCTGAAACACCAATAACGTCTGAATGATTTAATTTATTTTAATTCCATTTTAACCGCTTGTTGCTACAGAAATAAAGAATATTTTGTGAAAATTTTGAAAAATCGCAATCTTTACAAATTAATGGAAAAAGATATACTTCCGAGGTTTGAAACTATTTTAGAAAGTAGGGGATATAATATAACTTCTATTCAGAAATTGGAGATGTACTATAGTTGTTTCTTAGAAATTTTAACTCGAAGAATGCAAATGTTAATATTTAAAACTTCAAAATTCGAACATTTGTTTCAGCAGTTTCAGCTATTTGTGATAACGGTAACCTAAATGTATCAAGAATGGGAATTATTGTACATTTATAATAAACAGTTAGTTTCAGCTCCATGAATATAGCACAAGCTTGGACAAAAAAATTAAATATAAATAAATTTTACCAGCAATCAACATTGCTCGATTTGATTTGGGTTAACCATCATATCTATAATAATAATACCTACATATATAAATTTGAACAACCCCTATTCAACTTTAGCATCTGGATATGCCCTTTGCTCAACGGAATATTATCCTGAAACTTGGCAGAAGTTATTTCTACTCGACTTGAGATACGTTTTTAAAATCTTCGAAATCACTGCCTGAAGTTTTTGTATCAGCATAGATTAGCACAATAAGATGATCAATGTCCGGGACATTCTATGCTAAATGGAACTAAAGAAAGCATGGAAAAGGTGTATGAAATTTTTCACAACAATCACTGTATCAGGAGGACTTATACAGGAGTTTATTAAGCCTCCCAAAAGAAAGTATGTATCTTATTTTAACTGAATTTTTGAGAAAATGAACTGTCTAAAAACGACTAAAACAATGCTAGAAATTGAAGTTTATGGGAAGCATCGTAGATGCCAAACACAGTAAAGAATGAATTGGTTTAGACCATTAAAAACAAAAAATTGTAGTTTAATAGGCAACGTTTCAAAAGAAATCATTCACTAAAGTTAATCCTATAGGAGAACCAAAGGGTACGATATTTTGGCTACAAAATATGATTTTTAAGAAACATATCTCTATGGTGGTATAAATTCAATGCTTTTGCTAAAGTAACAATAAAGTTCCTAGAGTCCGATTCACATTTTTTAGAATCTCAAACACCACTTGTGTCTAGTATAGGATACGCAGCAATAAATTGCCTCAACGAAATGAAAAAAATTTAGCAATACTCTAATGAATTTTATGAGTTCGGATGCTTTTCAGTTTTTGTGCCAAGTGTACAAGTTCAATATTTGAATGGAACTGTTCAGAATTTGTTATACTTCTCGAGAAACATGACTATGGAAAGTACAACATAGATTTCCTTTATATTATAGAGCTAAATTTTGACAAGAGCAGAACCAAATACAGTATAATCTCTATAATTAGAAATTAATTTATTTTATTCTTGTATGTCTGCACTTCTATAAAGTTTACCAATATTATACTATTTTTCAATAAGAATGCTTTTAGATTCGTACGAGGACGTTATTCTGAAATCTAGCCTTATATGTGGAAATTTCAGAAACAAAACTATTATGACAACTTACAAACTGAATGTATATGGGCAATGGCGTTGGACATTTTGTAATGGATTAATTAGATTTGAAGTATGGTATAACAGAAAAACAGCTTCTTTCTAACAGTAAAAAAGAACTATTATAGAATAAGACTCTAGACTCTATAAGTACCTACTCTAGAATAAGACTGAAGAAAAGAAGAAATGCAACATGAAATACGAGTAAATTGATTTACCCCAAGAAACTGGCAAAATACCTATGATAGACTTCAAAAATAACACGAGGGACCACATCAATATTTGCAGTGCATCAAGAATTGAAACTAGAAATAGAAACGAAAATTGTAGCTTTTATGAAAAACTTCACTCATATGACAGATTGTGTATGTACTGAGTTCATATATTGACCGTTAGTTTAATGAAGGTAATTACAAATTTATTATCTTCAAAATATCTGAAAATTTTTGATTATTTTATCTGCGAGACATTGTGCTAAATATAAGATAAGACTATCCACTGTGTGACATGCTCTTAGACTAATATGAGACTAATATTTCTTTATCAAAACTCAATCATAGAGCTGCATACCAACATATCTTTAGTTAAAGCTAACCTAAATTATAAATTCTATTTTAAGTCTTTACACTAAGGGTTTCGGGAAGGAATCTCAATGCATAGGCTATATATTCAAGTACGAAGCTGTCGGTTTAGTGCCATTAATCTTAACACTAAGCATCCGAGCTTCCAAAAAAATTATCAAGGTGAAACTAGAACACGTCATATCAAGTTAATTATTCTATTGACTACAATCGTTAACAGATAATTTTCAGAAATACTTCCACGTAATATCTAACTCGAACATAAATAGACACATCTGTGACAGAAGACGAGAACCGCTGCAAGAGATCTGACTGATGACGCGAGGAAGAGTTGACTGACACCGCTGACAGGCCTCAATTAATAACATTCGCGAGAGCGGGTGGTAATTTGCGGGCTTCACGAGGAAACCATGTTTTAGAGCTTGTTACAGTCAAGCAGGCAATCACAGGAATGGATAACGGTTTGCTGTCATGATTGGGTTCATCGATAATGTAATCTATACGTATCGATGGTATTGCTTGCACCTGCTGTATGGACGATTCCCCTCCTTTCCTCTCGTATTACTTGCCACGCCATTTATATATTCGGCGGAATGTTGTAGCCATACCAACTACACCTACCCATAACCGTATACATCTCCGATATACATAACGTCTAAATGGAATTTTTATTGGGTAATAAAACAAAGCATCAACGGATGAAAGTGTACATTACCTACCGGTGTCTTTTGCTCGAACGACGCGAGAGTGAACGATGGATAAATAGGAAATTGAAGTACACTCAATTTTACGAAAAATTGAAAAATAAGTTCTTCCTGATACACGTATGCACTACGTTTCTCTAAGATAACAACGTAGGAAGTGGAAGAGTGAATTGCGTAAGAATTGAATTTTTGAATTTGGCTTTACTTATTTATTGTAAGGTAATTCTTCTCTGTGCAATAAATGTCAATACTTCAATTTCAAGTGGAAGCGCTTACGTTATTAGAACGAATTTCTCGTAACGCATATTTATTCCCATCATTACTTTAAGTCATCTTTTACAACCGATTCCTTTTTTTTCATGTACCAATGTCAACTGCTATTAAACACGCGTGTTTATTGAAGACGTTTGGCTAATTAGAAGTTCTGAATTCTGGCCTAGATGTTACTTTTGTTCTAGTTTTGGAAATTATCGCGGAAGCCAGGAGTAACATGGAATTGGTGAATCCCCAAGAACAGAACAGATACTCGCTAGTATCTGATGAAAAAGTTGTAACCTTTATAAATCAAGATTCGTTTGCTTCAAACGCACTATGAACCCTTTCGACTCGATGATACGAGACATTTGTTATACAGATCAAACAGCCGCTCTATAGTCGGGGCATCGTATGTCGGAAGCATTCGGGAGTAGAAAAGTAGGGATGCATTAGTAGGCTTAACTCGACAGCGCACAGTTGCATTGTATTCTTGAGATAAAGTAATTCATGCTATCGTAAATATACGATTATTATTGTTACTATTACTGATGCTGATTTTTTTGTAATTCTTTATGGACATTTTTACCCTTCAACAAAAGAAATATGTTACAAAACAACATCACCGTGGTTACTCAATAAGAGATATTGTACGCCTATTTAACGATGAGTTCCAACAAACTATTTGTTTTGAAACGGTTCGTCATATAATCAAATCCCAAATTAAATCCCTGTACAACTTGTATTTACAGACGAATCTTCGTTCGCTTTACATGGTCGACACAACTCAAGTGTTGCAAGGTATTGGTCACAAGAAAAGAGACTTACTTATGACGCTCGAACAGAATACCCTGCAAAATTAAATGTTTGGGCTGGCCTATTACATAACAACATAATTGGGCCATTTAATTAATTTATTTATGAACAGAAATTATTGTCTTCGTTGCATGTGTAATTGCTTCTCTTATTTGTGACGAGTTCATCATCTATGTTTTTACCAAAAGCTTCTATTTTCTTTATAAAGTTTATAGAAATTTTGAGAATAAGCAAACAATTATTATATTGTGCATATGTGTTGAACAGAATACAACCGTGCGGTCTCGAGTGAAGCGAGCATCTAATTATCTATTAATACATCCCTACTACTCTATTCCCGAATAGTTCCGATATACGATGCCCCGACTATAGGACGGCTGTTTCATCTGTATATCTGTTAGATGAATGTCTGTGTTATTTCCAATTCGGACAATCGTTTTATTTTTGATCTTTGTACAACAACGTCTCTAATGCTAAATTGCTTCGTTGAGGTCTCCAAGTCGTATTACAGTTACGAATTTAATGGTTTGACCCTAGTGTTCAGTAGAAAATAGCTTAAAAAATATATTTTTGCTATGTGTGGTGGAGTTGCAACATCCTAAGCTGTGTTGCTTGTCAAGCTTACCACTGCAGCCTTCTCCTATGTAAAGTGTGTTTCTCTGGCTTTGCTACCATATTATCTCGACGTACATAATGTTCGGCTGTTAACTATGCTCCACAGTGAAGTATCAATGGTATAATAGGAGTATCTACCTAGCGGGAGGTACCACAAGTGTCCTGGGGTAGATTTCAATCCAGGTCTATCACCACTGCAATTATCGAGCTCTGTTAATGATAGTGTTAATGTGGCTTTCTGTATTAGGTACAATGATGGAAAATCTAAGTTACATGCAATTCTTCATTTGGCTGGAACAATCTTCGATAGGTTGGTGAGGGTTTTCTGCAAACAAATTTCGGTAACATAAGGGTTTTCTTGCCTTAAAAGAGGTCGTTATCGATAAGAATGTGTAAAAATCACGATTCTTGACGTCTAGTCTACAGTAACATATACAATCTTCATTTTCATGACCGTGAGTTTTCCTATCCACTATCTGGGAACTCGCGTCCGATAGGTACCACCCCACGAGATGCTTTCACTTGTTTTGTATTGCCTAAAATGCTTGTTAAATAACGATAGAAGACCGCATAGTTCATTAAAATAGCAACTATGTGATCGAAATTTTATGAAGTTTATTTTAGTATGATTGTTATATTCGTTCACTCACTGTTCGATTTTTGTTCTATTTTTTTTCAGATTGATGTTTGTCGGATTCTGGTGGTGGTTGTCTAGTGATGGAATGCTTAATGATGATTATCCAAATTAACTTTGTTTAAAGGTCTATTCTCATACCAGGAATGGTATCAACATTACATTGAATATGGTTACAAAACATAATTTCTTGAGCGTATTTGCTTTTATCAGGCCTACTTTTGTCTTCTGTTTGGTAGAAGGTTATTGCTTCTTGTAAATTCATACAAGAGCAATACTTCTGAAATATGTCTGCTGACACAAACTTTCTGATTCTTGCTTTATTTTTAAAATACATAATAAATTTTTTGGCATAGAAACATTAAATTGTAAAACTTATGAGCAAGCACACGTACCACCGGAACGTAGCTGCTTACAATGATCGAAGAATGTTTAAAGAACATGTTGCATCATAACAACTAGTGAATCGATCTTGCACCGTTCATTTCTGACATTTGTAAAATCGAGCCTTAACCTTATCACGAAGGTTTTAATTTTTTAGAAAAAGTTATGTCAATGTACGAAGATTAAGTAGAGCCTTTCTTATCACTTCATACACTAGACGACAGTCACGTGTGTTTTTATGAATGGTGCAGCAAATGATTCCCTACTACTTACTATTTCGCCAAAATAATATCATTCTTTTAGTTTAATTTATGTATTATTATATCTGTAGTGCACTGAATGCCATTGAATATAATTTATTACGAAAATATTTTCAAATGAATTATCTTATTATATGCTAACATCTTGCAACTGGAGTATTTTATTGCTACAAAACTGTTATCTTCTGTCCTGTAGCTTCTTCAAACACTGATGCAGTTTTTCTTTGTTAGATTGGAAGTCCTTGATGCTTATATCCTTGCAAATTCATCACTTAATGGTCTGCAAAGATAGAGATTTTTTATACGTTGCCCCATAAAAGCTAGCACCAGACATTGTAGATTTTGCCAACAAATTCGAAGCATTTGTAGCGGTGAACTCTATTATCTCTTTTATCAAATTAGATCAATAGAAGTGGTGTTCTGGTCAAAAGTCATTTCAAAATGGGTAAGTACATTTAAATTTCAGGAACACTTGAATTGTTAAAAAAATTATACTAAAAAATGGAGATCTATTAGGAATACAATTTGGATCTAGTGTGGTTTACTAATGAAAAGATCCTTTTATTGTGACTCTATCAGCCAATTCTGCTCACTTAGTTTTGATGTTTTGGAGCATAATGGCACAGAAAGTTTGAGAAGCTCCATTCTCACAGATCAAATTTTGCCGTATCAGAGCTGTCATAAAGGTCATTTTCATTAGTTTGCTTGTGCTTCTGTTGTCGATTGGTACATTGATTTCTCTTCAAAATTGCATGGTATAATTTTGTACCCATGTGATGACTAAGGTTTCCCTTTCCACCATATAGACATCGAAAATTGCAGAGTTCTAGTCATTAAATAAAAGCAAATCAAAAGATTTCGTCTTACATTGAGTGAGCAGGACTTACTTTTTAAAGCAAGTTGCTTTTTAGTGGTAATACTGTTCCAGACACCCCATGGTTTTTCGGTATTTTGTAAACAGAACTTTCAAATAAGCGTTGGTACTGATTATTAGGTATATGGTCGGGTAATAAGTACTAGCACATTAACATAATTAATTAACATTATTACCTCT